>SJYA01001171.1:360703-439041 GCA_006410615.1 Neotragus moschatus | reverse complement strand
GGGGGGGGGTGGGGAATAGATTTTTCACTTTGGTTTATAAAAGTTTCTTAAAAATCACTAAAAAAAAATTTTCAGATTTTCTAACTTCATGTACATTGACCATGTTTGTGAAAATGGGAACGACTGGGTTCTATTCCTTTGCTTTTGTCCAGAACTTCTCTAACTATATAAAGTGAATATACATTCATACACCTAGGTGATGTTTTAGGTAATCATGATAGGGAAAATGACCATATGTTTATCCATCAGTGCATTTGTTCAAAGATGTAGATGCAATTTTTAGACAGTATATGTCCACCAGAGGCTTTTCAAGCATCATATTTCAAAAATGTGAAGGCATTCCTATTCTCTTCCTCTAAAATATTGTATTTTGGGAGGAATACAAGTTATCTATATAATGGATGGAAATGAAGGTAAAGAAGAACAGTGACTTAAAATGAAAGGTGCACAGACTCCTGGAGTTTGGGGGATCTTAGAGATCATCTTAAACTATTTGGATTTAAGCCTGCTTGAGAATCTAAAGTCCTGGATCTCCTTCCCAGAAAAATACATACGCTCTTGTGTGTGCACACATTCATACCACCACCACCACAGAATTTCAGTGTTCTTTGACCCTGCCCAGCCCAATAATATATTCCAATGTAAGGGGAAAATCTGGATCATTTTCTATCTTTTATTCAAAAAGTTTATTAAGGCAAGGTGATATATTAAAGTATTAATAAGTCTAGGATTATAAGTAATAACTTTTCCCCTTAACAATCTGCCACCCACGTCTTCCCTCAAGTCCTTTCCCCACTACTACCATCAGAAGGTGGCTAATTTACTCAGGTTCTAAGTCTGGTGACTTAGAAATGAGTTTGGAAATGAGTGTGGCCATACAGTATGGTGGTTCAAAGAACAGGCTTTGGAGCTGGCTCAGCCTAGACTCAAGGCCTGGCTTTGCTTCAGACTTTAGGTACAGTTCAAGCTTGTTTCTAAGCTTGTTTCTTCATTGTAATAGGGGGGAAATAATTGAAGACCTGTAAAGATGATATGAGGATAATATGCACACACTGTTTGGTGTCTGTGCTTTCAAAAATTGGAGAGACATACAGGTAGGCACCGCTTATTGGAGCAGAAACCCATGAGCAGCAGCGTCCATGGGAATCAGTATGGGCTGAGAAACCCTGAACTGTAACTGACCAACGGTTGCGGGCTCGAAGCTGAGAGCTATGGTCTCCGGGGACACGGCCACACTTTTGTGAGATTTACCTCCAAACACTCTGCCAGGTTCTCACAGTGAAAATTGAAGAAAAATCCCATTTTGAGCCTGTTTGAAACACACCAGATCGTTCCATTCCTCTTAACAAGGCTTGCCCTGTGACCTCAACTCTCTGATGAATCTAAGAAGAGTTGATTTTCAGGGTGTACAGCTTCATGCTTGCTGTTATGATGGCCCGATGACTTCAAGCTCCGAACATGCTGGACTGGAAGCCAGAAGCCCTACACAAATCTTTCTGTGGACATGTTTTTGTTTCTCTTGGATAAATACCTAGAATTAGAACAGCTGCCTTTTAAGGGTTCTTTTTACAATACATTCAAGTGTGGTATTTCAAGTTTTTCTTCAAATCCACCAAGTAAATGTGAAAGTATATTTGAGCTCTAAGGTTCTTTAAAAAACTACATTATCATAACATAGTATTGTGTGGCTGTCAGCTTTGAGATGTGCTACTAGAAATGTAATATTGTAGAGAGAAGTTTTCACCAAAGAAATTTTCATTGTATTTATTTTTTATGCTTTATTAAGAGGACTCTTCTGTCCTTGGCGATAGGCTAGTCACTACTGAGGGTTGGGAGGTGTTTCTTTCCTACCTGCTCCTCCAGGTCTGGAGAAGGAAATGGCAACTCACTCCAGTATTCTTGCCTGGAGAATCCTATGGACAGAGGAGCCTGGTGGGCTGCCATCTATAGGGTTGCACAGAGATGGGCATGGCTGAAGCAACTTAGCAGCAGCAGCAGCAGCAGCCTCCAGGTCTATACTTCCAAAAAGGGTGGAGGAGTCTTAGGGTCATAAGAGCTGAGCATTGACTGTGGCTTATAAGGGGAGTTCCTAGGAGCAGAGGTTGAACCCATCTATCACAGCAGCACTACACTGATGAATAGCTCAGGGTACCCTATCACAGGGGTATGTGTGCAGCATCTTGCCTAAACACCACATGGGGATGCTTCCAGGATCCTGGTTAAACTCTATGGAATACCTGAAAACTAATGGGACTTGGGGAAGCCTCAATAACCCATGATTTAGGGATAGGATTTGGGCCTGTCTTTGCATCCCAGGCTGGTGACAAAGGGGAGCTATGCCTGTTACATAACCAGTAATGATAAATGAACTAAATGTAGCATATTATTTATACTAGCAGATTTAACCTTATATTAGCATTATTCAAGAACCTTATATTAGCATTATTATCTCAAGAGAAGACTCTTGAGAGTCCCTTGGACTGCAAGGAGATCCAACCAGTCCATCCTAAAGGAACTCAGTCCTGAATATTCATTGGAAGGGCTGACGCTGAAGCTGAAATTCTAATACTTTGGCCATGTGATGTGAAGAAATGACTCATTTGAAAAGACCCTGTTGCTGGGAAAGATTGAAGGAGGGAGAAGAAAGGATTGGGGCTGAAGGACAAAGGCTGAGATAGTTGGATGGCATCACCGACTCAACAGACATGAGTTTGAGTAAACTCGGAGAGTTGGTGATGGACAGGGAGGCCTGGCATGCTGCAGTCCATGGGGATCGCAAAGAGTTGGACATGACTGAGTGACTGAATTGAACTAACATTATTCAATTTATCTTTTTACTATCACTTTTACTTGTTTTCATTCTTCTATTTTTATGAGAAGAGGTGTAACTGGGAGAGTCTAAAATTTTGAATATACATCAATGGGAATTTTTATATTTTGTAGTTTTGTTTATATAATATCTGAAATTGTAACGTAGGCAAGATAAACATAATCTGGATCATCTGGTTGAACACTTGTAACTGGGAATGGCTCCATGATATCTGTGGAGTGTGCCTTTATGTTTATGTAACTTACATCTTACTCAGTGAAGGCCAAGTGACACTGTGATGTGCTGTGTGGTTTGAATTTTCAGATCAGTTCAGTTCAGTCGCTCAGTCGTGTCTGACTCTTTGTGACCCCATGAACTGCAGGACGCCAGGCCTCCCTGTCCATCACCAACTCCCAGAGTTCACTCAGACTCACTCCCATTGAGTCAGTGATGCCATCCAGCCATCTCATCCTCTATCGTCCCCTTCTCCTCCTGCCCCCAATCCCTCCCAGCATCAGAGTCTTTTCCAATGAGTCAACTCTTCGCATGAGGTAGCCAAAGTACTGGAGTTTCAGCTTTAGGATCATACCTTCCAAAGAAATCCCAGAGTTGATCTCCTTCAGAATGGACTGGTTGGACCTCCTTGCAGTCCAAGGGACTCTCAAGAGTCTTCTCCAACACCACAGTTCAAAAGCATCAATTCTTCGGCGCTCAGCCTTCTTCCCAGTCCAACTCTCACATCCATACACGACCACAGGAAAAACCATAGCCTTGACTAGACGGACCTTAGTTGGCAAAGTAATATCTCTGCTTTTGAATATGCTATTTAGGTTAGCCATAACTTTTCTTCCAAGGAGTAAGCGTCTTTTGATTTTGTGGCTGCAATCACCATCTGCAGTGATTTTGGAGCCCAGAAAAATGAAGTCTGACACCGTTTCCACTGTTTCCCCGTCTATTTCCCATGGATTGATGGGACTGGATGCAGTCGTTTAAATTGAGAGAATTGACTGAGAATTGAATCTTCTATGGCATAAGATAGGATCAAATTAACATTGCTAAAAGTAATACACATATCTCTAAGTTATTTCCTTCCCAAACTTGGAGAACTCTCTTAATACTAACAGTAATATACAAAAGGCTTTCTAACTAAATGGAGTTCTTTTACTGTTTAGTGTTGAATGTTAGCATTAGGTAACTGATTAATTAAAAAACAATTGATATTTTAAAAGCAATATATTATTAAAAATAATGGGAGAGTACAGAGGATTTTTAGGGCAGTAAAAGTAATCTGTATGACACGCAGATGATGGATGTGTGTCATTATGCATCTGTCTAAACCCACAGAATACACAACACCAAGAGCGAAACTTATGATAAACCATGGACTTGGGGTGACCATGATGTGACAGTGTAGATTCATCCTTGATAAAAAAAATGTTAATACCATTCTGATGAGTAGTGTTGATAATGACAGAGACTATGCCTGTGTGGGGACAAGAGGTATCTGAGAAATCTCTGTATCTCCTTCCTCTTTTGTTATAAACCTGGAACTGGTCTATAAAAATAATATTAAAAAAGTTAATGACAACATGATGATTACAACACAAATGAGGGATTATCATGCTTAAAATAAGAATCAAGTTGGATATTACTTATCTATTGCTGCGAAACAAATTACCACAAACAGCAGCTTTAAACAACTCATTAGCTCAGAGTTTCTATGGGTCAGGAGTCTGAGCACATGTTTGTTGTGGTCCCAGTTAGCGGTTCAGAAGGCTGTATAGTCAGGGCTTCTGCTTGCTGAGGTTCTCATCTGAAGGCCTGAATGGAGGAATCCACTTCCTGGCTCTCTCACGTTGTTCATGGAGTTCATTTACTTGCAACTGTGGGAGTCACAGCAGCTGCTTTCATCAAAGTCTACAGTAGAAAGAGTCTCTGGCCGAACTCCGATATGACGTCCTGTAATCGTGAGAGTGATAGCCCACACTTTTGCTATATTCTGTTTGTTAGAAGGGAGTCACAGGTCTGAAAATACTCAGGGATTGAACCTGGGTCTCCTGCATTGCAGGCAGGTTTTTTAGCATCTGGGCCACCAGGGAAGCCCAGGATCCTCCCTTGCCTCCTCCTAGATTCTGGAGGTTGCTGGAAATCCTTGGCATTCCATGGCTTGGAGATGTACTCTGTCTTGTTGTCACCCGGCATTCTTCCTGAGTCTCTTCTTTTCCTATGAGGACACTGGTCATTGGATTGAGGGGTCACTCTACTATGGTATGACCTAAATTTAGCATAACCAATTTCAAGGATAACAACCTTGGTTCTAAATAAGGTCACATTCTAAAGTGCTGCAAAGGATACGAGTATTGAGGACATTATTAAACTCAGACAACCCCTCTAGTTTAGTAGCAGCCTATGGTAGAGTGTTTTGAAATCCCCACCTCCTCTTCAAACTATTTTTTAAAACACTTATCTTTGTTTGTTTGGGGTTGTGCTGGGTCTGCATTGCTGCGTCTGGGCTTTCTCTAGTCGGGTGAGTGAAGCCTACCCTTCATTGTGGTGCATGGGCTGCTTATTGAGGGGCATCTCTTGCTGCAGAGCACAGTCTCTGGGTGCCTGGGCTTTGGTACTTGTGGCACCTGGCCTCAGTGGTTGTGGTGCACTGGCTTAGTTGCTCCGTGGCATGTGGGATCTTCCCAAACGTGCAATTGAATCTGTGTCCCTTGCGTTGGCAGGCAGATCTCTATCCACTGTACCACCAGGGAAGTTCCCCACCTCCTCCTGTTCGCCACTTGTATAATCCTCTCCTTTTTTATGTGAGTTGGATCCAGTGGCTTTCTTCTAATACCTAGAATAGTCAAAAGAGGTGGGATGTCACTTTGGGGTTAAGGGGAAAAATCTGTATTTTCTGTCTTGCTTTGGTTCTCCTTATGATGAAGCAAGCTGTCCTGTTGTGAGCTACCCTGGGGGTTAAAGAATTGAGGGTGGCATTTGGCCAACAATAAATGAGAAACTAAGGCACTTAAGCCAACAGCTGGAGAGGAAATGAATCCCGCCAACAGTAATTGAAATGAGCTGAGAAATAGTTTCACCACTAGTCAGGTTTTAAGCTGACTGCAGACTTGGATGACAGCTTGACTGTAGCCTTCAGAGATGACCCTCATGAGATCCAGAGCCAAGGATCCAGTTGAGCTGTGCCCAGATTCCTGAACTGGAACAGCAATGAGATAATACTGTTGTTTACTGGCAGTACATTTGGGGGTAATTTGTTCAATAGGCAACTACTATTTACCACTTAAGTTTTTCTTCTGTATTATTCTCAGCATATGTGAAACTTGAGGATGAGTATTACATTTTTTTAATTTATATTAAAAAACATCAAGGAAGCACAGTTGAGTATATTTTGATATAGCAAAGAAGTAACAGTGTCATTGTAAGATTTCTATGGATGATTTAATACTGTCAGTGAAGTTCTTGCCTGCTGTGAACTCTGAAGAAAATCTAGAGATTTGATCAGTCAGGTTTAACTAGAGTTGACAGGATACATTATTATATAGTCATATCAACAACATAATTGTGCTATATGTTTGTTTTTAACTGAAGCACTGGTGTTTTTGTTCTGGATATTTGAAATATATGGAAATTTGTTTCAATTTGGCAGTTTAGATTAGTTGGATATGATTTTATTATTTTCTTTTGAAGTTTGGGTTTATGATAAGGAGATAATTTACCACTGTGCTATTTCTGTTTATTCTGAAAGAACTAGAAAAGCTAAATTTTTTATCCAAGAAAAAAATATATCTGGCTTTAATCCAAAGGCTACATAAACCAGCAGCAAAAAGCTTTGAGAAAAGGAGAATTGGATATAAATGAGCTCCATTTTCATTCTTTAATTGTTCCATTGATATTAATTCCTTTGAAAGTATATACAATAGTGACGAATAAGGAGAAATATCAGGATGTTGAAAAAATTTTAAAGAAATTTTATTATAATTTTCCATCACTTAGATCATTAAAATTTATTATGTTATCAATTTTCCATTTAAGTAATATAGCATTGATTATTTAATTTTGAAAAATTTTAAATATTTCTTTGGCCAGCTAACTCAGGTTTTTATAAATAGTTTATTCTGAACAACTCTCTAAGCTTTGTGACATTATTAGCTCAGTTCAGTTCAGTTCAGTTCAGTCGCTCAGTCTTGTTCGACTCTTTGTGACCCCATGAATCACAGCACGCCAGGCCTCCCTGTCCATCACCAACTCCCGGAGTTCACTCAGACTCACGTCCATCAAGTCCGTGATGCCATCCAGCCATCTCATCCTCTGTCGTCCCCTTCTCCTCCTGCCCCCAATCCCTCCCAGCATCAGAGTCTTTTCTAATGAGTCAACTCTTTGCATGAGGTGGCCAAAATACTGGAGTTTCAGCTTTAGCATCATTCCTTACAAAGAAATTCCAGGGTTGATCTCCTTCAGAATGGACTGGTTGGATCTCCTTGCAGTCCAAGGGACTCTCAAGAGTCTTCTCCAATACCACAGTTCAAAAGCATCAATTCTCCAGCACTCAGCCTTCTTCACAGTCCAACTCTCACATCCATACATGACCACTGGAAAAACCATAGCCTTGACTAGAAAGACCTTAGTTGGCAAAGTAACGTCTCTGCTTTTGAATAAGCTACCTAGGTTGGTCATAACTTTTCTTCCAAGAAGTAAGTGTCTTTTAATTTCATGGCTGCAACCACCATCTGCAGTGATTTTGGAGCTCCCCCAAAATAAAGTCTGATGCTGTTTCTACTGTTTCCCCATCTATTTCCCATGAAGTGATGTGACCAGATGCCATGATCTTCGTTTTCTGAATGTTGAGATTTAAGCCAACTTTTTTTATTTTTTAGTTTGTTTTGCTTTACAATACTGTATTCATTTTGCTATACATTGACATGAATCAGCCACGAGTGTATATGAGCTCTCAATCCCAAACCCCCTCCCGCCTCCCGCCCCACACCATCTCTNCACCGTCTGCAGTGATTTTGGAGCCCCCCAAAATAAAATCTGACAGTGTTTCCTCATCTATTTGCTATGAAGTGATGGGACCAGATGCCATGATCTTCGTTTTCTGAATGTTGAGCTTTAAGCCAACTTTTTCACTCTCCTCTTTCACTTTCATCAAGAAGCTTTTTAGTTCCTCTTCACTTTCTGCCATAAGGGTGGTGTCATCTGCATATCTGAGGTTATTGATATTTCTCCCATCAATCTTGTGCCCATTACAACAAAGTAAATAAAATGTGGTTCTGTTAACATTTATATCTTCTTTGAGACTGCAGATAGTGACTGGAGCCATGAAATTAAAAGATACTTGCTCCTTGGAAGAAAAGTTATGACCAGCCTAGATAGCATATTAAAAAGCAGAGATATTACTTTGCCAACAAAGTTCCATCTAGTCAAAGCTATGGTTTTTCCAGTAGTCATGTATGGATGTGAGTGTTAGACCAGAAAGATGACTGAGCACTAATGAATTGATGCTTTTGAACTGTGGTGTTGGAGAAGACTCTTGAGAGTCCCTTGGACTGCAAGGAGATCAAACCAGTCCATCCTAAAGGAAATCATCCCTGAATATTCCTGGATGCCAAGATCTTAATTTCCTGAATGTTGAATTTTAAGCCAGGTTTTTTTTACTTTCTTTCAGGTTCATCAAGAGGCTCTTTAGTTCCTCTTCATTTTCTGCCAATAGAGTGGTGTCATCTGCATATCTGAGGTTATTGGTATTGTTCCTGGCAATCTTGATTCCAGCTTATGCTTCATCCAGCCTGGCATTTTGGATGATGTATTCTTCATATAAGTTAAATAATTAGGGTAACTACACAGCCTTGACATACTTCTTTCCCAATTTAGAACCAGTTTGTTGTTCCATGTCCAATTCTAACTGTTGCTTCTTGACCTGCATACAAGGTTCTCAAGAGGCAGATAAAGTGGTCTGATATTCCCATCTCTTTAAGAATTTTCTACTGTTTTTGTGCTCTACACAGTTTTAGATCTATGCTAAATTAAACTAAAACCTCAGCTCACGATCTAGTTGGACCTGAATATGTGAATTATGGAGCTGTATGTTCAATAGCGTGAGCCAACTGGATCCTTTAACCAAAGGTATTTCAAGCAAAGGACTGGCACGCATCACTGTGATAGCTGACCTCCTAGCTGGCCCCCCAGGATCCTTACCTCCTGGAATCTATGTTCCTTTGTGATCTTCCCCCACATAGTTTGGGGCTGGTCTGTGTGACCAGTAGATTCACTGGAAATGAAAGTGTGTGACTTCCAAGCCGGGGTGATAAAAGGCACTGAAGCTTCTGCCTTGGTTTTCTGGATCTCTCCTTCTGGGGAAGCTTACTGTATGGAGCAATAGAAACACTGTGAGGAGGCCCATGAAGAGAACAAGGAAAGAATCCTGCTGCAGCCAGCACCAACCTGCCAGATAGGTGAGTGAGCCACCTTGGAAGCAGGGCCTGCAGTCCTGATCAACCGTCTAATGACCTCAGGCCCATCGACATCTGACTGCACTGCCAGGAGACTCCCCAATGAAGCTGCTTGGAAATTCCTAACCCATAGAAACCATGAAACAGAGAGTTTCTTGCTTTAAGCCTTCAACTGTGGGGGTAATTTTGTGACAGAGCATAAATTCTTGCCACAGTTACTGATTTCTTCTCAATGCGAAGCTGCAGATATCTGACTGGAAAAGATGACCTCTGGTGTGCTGGGTTATCGTAGATAACTCAAAAATATTAATTGAATGAATTAATAAATATGTGAATGAAATCAGTTAAAAATATAGACCTAGAATTTAGCTAAGATTTCAGAATCGAATTAGCATTCTGAAGACCAGAAGAATATTTTTATTATTGTTCATATATTTAGCCTCCTGGAATAGAAGGGGATGCACAGAATACGTTGAATAAGGGGACATACCTATAATGCCCACCAGAAATACTTATTTCCACAGCAATGTAATGAGAAGAAAATAAAAAATAAGGGCATTGGATCTTTGGCAGAGATAGTGTGGTGGTTAGTTTTCTATGTCGACTTGGCTGGGCTATAGTATATGGTGATTCAACCAGACATAATCCAGCTGCTGTTGTTGTTCAGCTGCTAAATAGTGTCTGACTCTGTGATGCCATGGACTGTAGCACACCCATCTTCCCTGTCCTTCATTACCTCTCAGAGTTTGTTCAAAGTCACGTCCGTTGTGTCAATGATGCTTCAATTTAGTTAACATATATTAGGGGCTTCCCAGGTGGCGCTAGTGGTAAAGAACCCGCTTGCCAGTGCAGAGACATAAGAGACACACGTTCGGTTCCTGGGTCAGGAAAATCCCCTGGAGGAGGGCATGGCAACCCACTCCAAGATTCTTGCCTGGAGAATCCCCATGGACTGAGGAGCCTGGAGGGTTACAGTCCTTAGGGTCACAAAGAGTCAGACACAACTGAAGTGACTTAGCACACGTGAGTGAAACATCTATAATCAATTGACTTTAGGCCCGATCCAATTAAAGGACATAAGAGCAAAACCTGAGGTTTTCTTAAAAAAAGAGTTATTGTTCAAGATTGCACATATCAAGTTGATATTTACAGAGTATGTATAATGAATCATCTGGAGTACCTATCATAAATCACGCCAGTCCTTTGCTTGAAATACCTTAGGTTTAAAGTTCCAGTTGGCTCACGCTATTGAATATATTCCAGAGTATGACCCCACCCTCAAGACCCTGTACCTGGGGTCTCACACCCAAAGTGTCTAGGGTGACCCCACTTCCCATACCATGCAACTGGGGACACACAATCACAGTCTCCTGAGTGACCACCTCCTGACCCTGCCCAGGGTTCACATTTCCACATCTCCAGGGTGACCACCCCCAGACCCTGCACCTGGGGTCCCATAGCCACAGTTTGTGAGGTGACACCCCTCCCAGACCCTGAACCTGGGCTCACATGTCCCCGAGCTCCAGCGTGAGGCCCCCTTCCTAGCCCCTGCCCCTGGGGGTCACCCCTCCACAAGCTCCATGGTAACACTAATCCCAGACCCTGTACCTGGGGTCATGTATCCACAGTCTCTAAGGTGACCCCACCTCACCAGAGCTTGTCTGAATTTCCAGCCTGCTGGCCTTTGGGTTTCACATTTACCAGCCCCTGCGATCACGTGAACCAATTCCTTAAGCTCTCTCTCTCCATACACATGCAGACACGTCTCTATGGTTAATTCTTCTCTGCAGGACCCTGACTGATACAGAGAGCACCGCTCAGTGAGTACGCATGTGCTCACCTGCATTTTCCCAGCCTTCCTTAGCCTGATATCTGGTGATCAGACTGGACAATGGGCTGTGAGCTGCAGGGACGGTGTCGTATGTAATCCAAGCCACTGAGGAGTCAGGGTGCCTTCTTCTCCCCCATCCTCGACTGGGAGGGCCTTGGAAAGTATGTGCCCACATATTAATAACACACTTATGCCACTGAAGAAGGCAGTACAACCAGTATTGGACTATGAGATGAACAAAATTAAATCTCTCTTGTGTTATATAACTGAGATTTCAGATTTCATTTGTTATGTAATCAGTTTATCCTATCTTGAATAATACACTCTCCAAACAGGAGAAAAAAAAAAAAAATCAGGCCATGGGCATACTAATCACGTCTACTGGTTTAAGTGACTGAAAATCTCTATCCATTTTTTAAAAGAAGCGGGATTGAATGGTTTTTGTAATTGAATGGTCCCAGAGTAGGTCTTCAGAGGGGTGTGTGTGTGTGTTAGTTACTCAGTTGTGTCCGACTCTTTGCCACCCCATGGACTGTAGCCTGCCAGGCGCCTCTGTCCGTGGGATTCTGCAGGCAAGAACGCTGCAGTGGGTTGCCGTTCCCTTCTCCAGGGAGGTCTTCAGAGGCAGCCACAGCTAAATCCAAAGAATCAAAATCTGTCATAAGATGCGGGTCTCTTTCTTAGTCCAAGTGGCCGTTTTACTCCTTTTTTACCAACACAGTCCAGAGGATGATTCTGATTCCCTGACGGGGTTGCGTCCCTTACTCTGAGCCATTCATTGTGAATGGGTCCTGTAGTAAGCTCATTGGTCAAGTTTACTCATATTCCTAGTCTTCCGTGTGAGGTGATTGAGGGACAATTAACATCAGCCCCACTCATTTCACAAAGAACGAAGGCAGGGCAGAGGAGACTCGCCAAAGGAAAGTCGGGCTGTTGTGACGAGAGTGGAAGGAAGGCAGGCCAAACCAACGGCGTTCTACTGGAGAGAAGTGGAAGTTTATATTTCTTGTTACTCACATAGAAGCACAAGTGAGTCCCCTGATCACTTGCTTTAAAGTTGAAGTATCGTGGTGAATAAGTGGTAAGCTGCTTGTGCAACTGACAACTGGGAGAGTAGCTGTTGCAATGAGATAATTCACTCTAATCAAAGATAAAAGAGATAATCTGTCACATCATATCAAGACCATGTATATCAATAATACATCTATCAGTGTACAGAAGATGTCACATCTGACTGAAAGCAACTGAAGTGATATTACATCTCTCAAGAAATAAAAGGCGAGGGCAGGTTATTCCATATTGAAACCACACCACCGTTTTTCATTATTTAGGTAATAATGACACATTTAATACCTGTTCAGAAAGCAATTAACATGCTGACTGTTCAGCCACATCCTAATTTATTTTATATGTGAATGAAACTAGTCAAGTACAAAATGGTGATTCAAATGGAAGGCTCCTTGTTTCTCACTTACATTGTTTGTGTGTAATAAGTTGAGAGGCCCCTTAAGGTAATTATTGATTTTATAGAGATTTTAAAGCACACATATATGGGGGTATATGTATCCATCCATTATTGACCTAGTTTTGTGATATATATCCATAATTCATAAATGTAAATACAACTGAATATGAGTACAATTTTAAATCTTTTAAAACGTAGCCTGAATATTTGCTAAAGATATAAACATTTTTTATAAGAAATGAGTCTCTCATTTAAGAAGTTCAGAGGACAGTCTGATCAGCAATTGGAATTGGGTATCATGAAGTAGAAAAAGCATTCAATCTTTCCCCCTTCTTTGTCCTTTGCTTTTTTACATTTTTAAGGCAAGAATATTGACTACAAACATAGAAAGCAATTTGGCCTTGGAATACAGAATGAAGCAGGGCAAAGGCTAATACAGTTTTGCAAGAGAATGCACTGGTCATAGCAAACACCCTCTTTCAAGAACAGAAGAGAAGACTCTTGGACATAACTAGATGGTCAATACCGAAATCAGATTGATTATATTCTTTGCAGCCAAAGATGGAGAAGCTCTATACAGTTAGCAAAAACAAGACTGGGAGCTGACTGTGGCTCAGATCATGAACTTCTTATTGCCAAATTCGGCTTAAGTTGAATAAAGTAGGGAAAATGACTAGACCATTCAGATATGACCTAAATCAAATCCTGTACAATTATACAGTGGAAGTGAGAAATAGATTCAAGGGATTAGATCTGATAGAGTGCCTGATGAACTATGGATGGAGATTTGTGATACTGTACAGGAGACAGGGATCAAGACCATTCCCAAGAAAAAGAAATGCAAAAAAAAATGGCTGTCTGAAAGGGCCTTANACAATTATACAGTGGAAGTGAGAAATAGATTCAAGGGATTAGATCTGATAGAGTGCCTGATGAACTATGGATGGAGATTTGTGATACTGTACAGGAGACAGGGATCAAGACCATTCCCAAGAAAAAGAAATGCAAAAAAAAATGGCTGTCTGAAAGGGCCTTATAAATAGCTGTGGAAAGAAAAGAAGGGAAAAGCAAAGGAGAAAAGAAAAAAATATACACATCTGAATGCAGAGTTCCAAACAATAGCAAGGAGAGATAAGAAAGCCTTCCTCAGCGATCAGTGCAAAGAAACAGAGGNTGACTCACTGGAAAAGACCTTGATGCTGGGAAAGATTGAAGGTGGGAGAAGGAGGGGACAACAGAGGATGAGATGACTGGAGGGCATCACCGACTCAATGGACATGAGTTTGAGTGAACTCCGGGAGTTGATGATGGACAGGGAGGCCTGGCGTGCTGCAGTCCATGAGGATGCAAAGAGTTGAATGCAACTGAGCAGCTGAAGTGAACTGATAGAAAACAAAAGGTTTCCCAGCACTAGTGGTGAAGAGCCTCTAATGGTGACATTAGAGATGCAGGTTCTATCCTGGGTCAGGAACATCCCCTGGAGGAGGGCATGGCAACCCACTCTCGTGTTCTTACCAGGAGAATCCCGTGGACAGAGGAGTCTAATGGCTACAGCGCATAGGTTTGCAAAGAGTTGAACATGACTGAAGAGCCTTAGTGCGGCACAGCACATAGCAAGTGAGAGTCTAGTAAAAGACTGAGAGAACAGTGAAATTTGGTACATGTTAATTTCTGCCAAGTTTCAGGATTATGTTCCTGGATTTTAATGGACGTGACAAAACTGGGCTTGATAGGATCAGGGTCTCATAGAAATTTGGAAATCAACAGAAATTGGGAAAATATCGCAATATATAGCAAAATGTAGACATAGAAATATAAAAAGTTATAAATAAAAGTTAAAAAAGCAACTCCTTTCAACTCAAACCACAAGTCAAACTTATGAAAAACTTACACTAATAGACACTTATTTTCCTCAATTTCCTTCTCCAAGAAATTTGCTGTGATATTTTGATCTGCTGCGGCAGATTCCTTCTCAAATTTTGAACTCAATCTCACTGTATTTCTATTCAAAGTATGTTGATCTAAGGACCTGTCAAGTCCTGATCACATTATAGGCATTTTTTAAAACTCAGAGTTTAAGAAACATTTCTTAAAGAAGGGGGAAGACACATGTGTGGGATCTAAAAAACAATAAAGCTTGTAGTTACAGAGCGCGGTTAGGTGGCTGCCATAGGCAGAGGGTAGAGGGTAGGTGAATTGATAAAAGGAAGTCAAAAGACACAAACTTCAAATTATAGGATTAACAAGTCATTGACGTATAATGTATGCCAACTAGAGTTGTCAACAGTACAGTGCTGCTTATTTGAAAGTTGCTAAGAGAGTAAATCTTAAAATTTCTCAACACAGGGAAAAAGAATTCTGTAGCTATGTGATAAATAATTAGAGTTATTGTGGTCATCATTTCATAGTGTGTGTATCCCAAGTCACTGCGGTCATGACCCTATGGATGGTAGCCTGCTGGGATCCTCTTGCTATGGGATTCTCCAGGCAAAAATACTGGAATGGGTTGCCATGGCCTCCTCCAGGGGATCTTCCCGACCCAGGGATTCAAGCAGCCTCTCTTACGTCTCCTGCATTGGTTGGTTGTTTACCACGAGCGCCACCTGGAAAGCCCCTTCATAGTGTCTGCGGATAGCAAATCATTATGCTGTACAGTTGAAACTAATATAATGTATGCTACCATCTATGGGGTCGCACAGAGTCGGACACGATTGAAGCGACTTAGCAGCAGCAGCATCAACAGCGGCAGTTATATCTCAATATGTAACAGAAGATTTTAAAAGGCAAAGAAAAAAGGAAGGGATAAAAATTCAGATCTGCCTGATTATATCTGACCTTCACATATACAGTCTCCCCGTCTGCTGCAATGCACGCCGCAGGACGTTACGGCTGCACCACCGCGTTCCTGATGACTCTACTCTTTCCTCCCCAACACGCTTAAGGGCCCTTGGGGTGTTTTCAGCCACCTTATCCCTGGTCCCCTACTGACTTTGAAACACTATAGTATGAATTATGCTTAATATTGAATCATCTTGGCTCTCCTAGTCTCACAGGAATCAGAAGACCTTGGTTAGTTTTAGGCCCTCTCATACCAGTTACACGATCTTGGACAAATGGCTTGAACTATTATCGTCTCAGTTCGGCTTCTTTATCCCCCTCATGGATCTCTAATATCTTCTGATTCCTTCTCCCAGCTTTGCAGAAGTTTAGTGATGCCCATGAATTTGAACCTATTTTAAATTCTTATATTTTTCTGTTGGCTTATAAATCTTGTATATTATATATGATTTTGCTCTGCAATTCTCGGGTAATAATATATAACATTTTGTCATAGCTTAAATATGAATTTGTCATAGCTTAAATTGTGAACTTTAGTCTAACCCTTTTTTTTGAAGGGTGAGGGCAGTAGACCACTTGTGCAAACATGCACTCGCTTGAAAAATGGGAAGATTCTCATTCTTCGTCACTGTGTTGGATGTCATTACTATTCCTTCTATGAAGGGATGCTCCTAGGAAAGCTGTGTCTCCCATTATTCAGGTCCTGTTGCTCTTGAGGTATTCAGATGCCTTCACATCACTTTTCGGTACTGACTCAGGCTTAACCACAGAGACCCTCTTCTCTATGAAGGAGAGTCTTAGGACTCTGAGTCAGGATCCTGGAGATGTCCAAAAGGCCTCTCTCCTCCCTAGTCTCTGGAACTGGGAGCAGGGGTTTGTGCATGCTCCCTGGATATGAAAGTTGGATATGCCCCCTTCACGAGTCCTCCCAGAAACTATCCTTTCTTTTCCAGAAAGAGCCATTTTCAAACCACTCCAAGCACTGTCACTATTCCCTCTCTCCACCGGGATTACCCAGCCTTAGTGAGCCAGACAAAAGCCTAAAACGAATGTGCCTTCTTTGTGCCAGACAACTCCTCTTTCTGCTTCTGGAACCCAAAGCTGTTAACAGTCCCTACAAGTAAAGGAAATCAGAGTGCAATGCTTGGAGTTCCTATTTCTAAGGGTCTAGGTAATCACAATGAAATAAAAATCATGTTTCTTCTGAGAGTATTACATAGGGGTAGGAACAGGAGAAACGATTATCTCAAAAAGTTACCCTGCAACACTTTTCTCCGTGTATATTTTGAAAGGGTGTCAGTTTAAGTGTCTGAAGTGAAGGCATGGCTCTTGCAGCCACTACTTTCTCCCTGACCCCTGGCAGACATAGCTCATTAATCATTTCTCTCTGTGGTCTATGCTTGCTGGTTAATCCTCAACAAAGTGGGTGAGGCTGCCAGTACTAATGAATTTGAATCAGAAATTTAAATTGGAATATACTTACCATCATCTGTTCCCTAGAGACTGTATGATGTGGAGAATTCCGAAATTTAGTCATGTCAGTGGGGTTAGGGTGGAGTGGAAAGATAAAGGGTGGAGGACAAGGAGAGAAGAGGTAGCTGATTGAAGCTGCATTTCAGAGAGGCCGTAGGGGGCGTATATTCCATGTGAGCCCACCTTGAACCTAGGATTTGCTCTGCAGCCTTTGTTCTGAGCACCTTTATTTTGTGAGTTGAGGAACAACTAGGTTTTCAGAGATAGGTATAGTGTGAATAAGCTCATTTATTAATTTTTTAAAATATGTTCTCTTATGCTACATATATATGTGTGTGTATGTGTGTGTGTGTGCGTGTGTATGTGTGTACTGGATTACAACCAGTGATTTTTAAAAATTTATTATTTTATTTAATTTATTTATTTGTAGCTGCTCTGGGTCTTGATGGTGGTGCTTTCTCTAGTTGCAGTGAACTGAGCCTTTCTCTAGCTGTGGTGTGTTGGCATCTTCTGGGGCTTCTCGTGGACTCAGTAGTTGCAGCTCCTGGCCTTAGTGGTCTTGCAGCATGTGGAATCTTCCCAGAGCAGCGATCAAACGTGTGTCCCTGCACTGCAGACTGATTCTTAACTATTCGACCACAAGGGAAGTCCTGATGTATTAATCTTAAAAAGTACTTGGTTAAAAATGAAATTTCTAGATAAGAAGTCAATAAAACACACATTTAGTGGTCTACTTGTCTACCTTCTTTTACCTTCAACAAAAACTTCCTACTGAATCAAATTGGTATCAGAAAGATAATAAAGCAATTTAAAGAAAATGAGCGAATGTTCATAAAGCCTAATGGCTTTAAAGTAAGAGAGTGTCGTGGATCTGTCTGTAAAGTAGGAAAGAACGTGATGAACATGAAGTCATGTTGTGGATGACCTGGTATATTCAGAGTGCACTAGAGAAACAGCTTGGAGAAGGCAATGGCCCCCGACTCCAGGACTTTTGCCTGGAGAATCCCATGGATGGAGAAGCCTGGTAGGCTATAGTCCATGGGGTTGCTAAGAGACGGACACGACTGAGCGACTTCACTTTCACTTTTCACTTTCATGCATTAAAGAAGGAAATGGCAACCCACTCCAGTGTTCTTGCCTGGAGAATCCCAGGGATGGAGGAGCCTGGTGGGCTGCCATCTATGGGGTCGCACAGAGTTGGACACAACTGATGCGACTTAGCAGCAGCAGCAGCAGCAGAAAAACAGCTAATCGCTGAAGAATTGATGCTTTTGAACTGTGCTTTTGGAGAAGACTCTTGAGGGTCCCTTGGACAGAAAGGAGATCCAATCAGTCCATCCTAAAGGAAATCAGTCCTCAATATTCATTGGAAGGACTGATGCTGAAGCTGAAACTCCAATACTTTGGCCACCCGATGCTAAGAACAGACTCATTGGAAAAGACCCTGGTGCTGGGAAAGATTGAAGGCAGGAGGAGGAGAAAGGGACAACAGAGGATGAGATGGTTGGATGACATCACTGAGTCAGTGGACAGGAGTTTGAGTAAACTCCGGGAGGTGATGATGGACAGGGAGGCCTGGCCTGCTGCAGTCCATGGAGTTGTAAAGAGTTGGATACGACTGAGTGACTGAACTGAACGGAGAGAAACAGACCAAAAGTATATATATTTTATAAGGTAAAATGTAGTATAGATTTATTGTAAGGAATTGGTTCACAAGATTATGAAAGCTGACAAGTCCCAAGATTACAGGGTGAGTCAGCAAGGGGGAGACCCCTAGATCTGATGGTGGTGATCCAGTCTGAGCCTGGCAGGCTTCAGACTTAGAAGAGCTGAGGTTTCACTTTGAGTCTGAAGCCGGAAAAAGTCGAGTCCCAGCTTGAAGGCATTCAGGCGAGAGGAATGATCTTTTTCTCGGGAAGGGTCACCCTTTTTGTTATCAGGCCCTCAGTGGGTTGGATGAACCCTCCTCCTGCCCCCTCAACCTACCCGACACACCAGTATGAGGGAGGGCTTTACTCAGGCCATTAATGTAAATGTTAACCTCATTCAAAAGCACTCTCACAGAAAACACCCAGAAAAATGTTTGGCCAAATATCTGGCATCCTGTGACCCAGTCAATTTGATACACAAAGTTAATCATCACGCCGGGGAACTCGTTTTCCTGAAAAGGCGGAACCAGAGACAAAGGAATTTTTACCCTTTGAGTTCAGTTCTTTATGGCCGATTCATGTTGAGGTTTGACAGAAAACAACAAAATTCTGTCAAGCAGTTATCCTTCAATTAAAAAATAAATAAATTAAAAAAATATCATGCAGACTAAAGTTTATTTTGTATGAGTTATATTTATTTTTTTTGTTTCCGTGAAAGGATTTTAGTAAACTATCCAGATTCACTAGCATTGCCATTACAAAATGTTATTTCAAGGTGTTACTTATCCAGAAAGCCAATACTCATTTAATAAAAGCATATTCTAGTTTGGAAGATGATATTATCTTAACTAATTTCAAGAGGGCATCCTAGTTTCAGCATAAAAACACCACTGCATTAATCATATATTTGCAACTTATTTAAAGATCTCATATATATCTAATTTTTGTTAATGTGTATCAGAAATCTACATATAAGCAAACTTTATACACATTTAAATCATGCAATAAATTTAAAAGTAAAATTCTCCTGTAGAATTTTCTACATATCTCTGTTACTCCTTTATGCCTATTTTCACTTTCCCCCAATTTGTTTGAATGACATTTGAAAACTAACTTCAGATACATTCCTAAGATTTTTGTTTTTTTTTTTTCCTCTTTATTTTCTAATGTTAAAGACAAGCAGCTGAAAGGAAACAGAACCAAATTCGGTTGGCCCTAATAACAAATTTCAACTATTTATATTCCACAGTTAGCAACCAAACTTACTTTTAAGAAAATATTAGCAACCTTAGCTAAATATTAGCAACCTGAGCTACAATCTAAATTTTATCATATCAGCAAACTGTTATAAACTCTGAGATCAGAACTAATTATACAAACAAAGTAAAAGCTAGTGTAGGGAGCATGTGAGTTTATAATATAACGAAATCACAGGATAATCCTCATTTTCCCCAGTTCTCTTCTGGAAAATGCGTTATAAACACATTGGATTTTCCCACAGGAACCTAAAGCTGCAGTTGCATTCCTGCTCAGTTAAATCACTATTAAATAAGTCATGGCTGTGACTAGCAACGCATTATAAAAGCAAAGACACAATGATAAACCTACAATAAATCTAATAAAATTATGTTACAGAATCAGAATCTCTATATTTTTGAGAATCTACTAAAAAAATTCCAATCAACTTAAAATGTGGGCGAATAATTTAAAATGTTAGACACATATACACCCGATATGTGGTCAAAGGAAGCATGGATATGGACCATGTTGGAAGTCAGTTCCTAATGTTTTTTAACAGTTCAACCTTTGGTTTGAAAGAATGAACTGGTCCTTACGAGAAGAAGAAATTACTTAACTCTGAGAAGTTAATTTGTCCATAATTACATAGTAAGTCAGGGCTTCCCTTGTGGCTCAGTTGGTAAAGAGTTTGCAGTGCAGGACACCCAGGTTCAATCCTTGGGTTGGGAAGATCCCCTGGAGAAGGGAAAGGCTACCCACTCAGTATCCTGGCCTGGAGAATTCCATGGGCTGTGTGTCCATGGGGTTGCAAAGAGTCGGACACAACTGAGCAACTTTCTTTTTATTTATTTATTTATTTTTTAATTTTTATTTTTTAGTTTGTTTTGCTTTACAATACTGTATTCGTTATAGTAAGTCATTATACGAGTAGGGACTAAAACCCAGTCCCTTTGAATTTAGCTGATGGTCCTTCTACATCACAGAAAGAACACTTGGAGATGCACTTTGGCCAGCCTGTGAGAAGAGAGGGCCAATCAGGTTGACGCAACTCTGAAGAACTCTCAACTCTAGTATCCTGCCTTTAGTGAAATCAGGTGGCGGTCGTTTCTCAGGAAAGTGTCAGGCTCCGGCCGGGCTGACAAACAGCGTTCGCCAGTAGGCGGTGCCGCCGAGTGGCCGGCCGTTAAGACTGATGGGTTCCGACCTCTGCTCTGGACTCCTCTGACACTTGGCCTTTTCAATTCACTTATTCAAGAGGGATCGTTTAGTGGTTGCTAGATTCAACATATGTTCAACCCGGGTCTCCTGCATTGCAGGCAGACGCTTTACCCCTTGAGCCACCAGGGAAGCCCATATTCAACACTCTATGGGGGAATATTTGCTATTGTCCAGCTGCTCAGTTGTGGCCGACTTTTTGCGACCCCATGGACTGCAGCAGCCAGCCTTCCCTGTCCATCATCAACTCCTGGAGTTTGCTCAAACTCATGTCCATTGAGTTTGGGGAATATAAAGACATGTTTTCTGACATACAGGAATGGAAAAACAAACCAAAACCCCCCAAATTCCATAACATCTGACTTCGATAAAACAAAGATGCTAATTACAAGAGCAACAGAATAGTTTAACAGCAATGCTGATTGCCTTCTTACAATTCAGCTGAGCTTTGGGGACCGTTCGGAATGAGCCAGGCAGCTTAAACACTGTACAGGGACCTTTCCCTGGTGATTTGTTTCTGATCAGTTTCCTTGTAGTGAGCAAAAATATTTAAAATCGTGCTGTTAACCTTCCTGTGTGCTCAATATTGTGTTTGTCCTTTTAAAATTTAGACATTGCAGCATTTAAATAATTAAAGGCATCATTAAGCACTTCAGTCATGACACGTTGAAGGGAGATACTTTCCTACTCATTTTCTCTGTGTTCTAATTTTAGGCCTCTTCTCTATACCTACTTCAAATATGATGGGCAGATTTGTAAAATCTTAACTGTAAAAATTGAAAAGGGTTTTTTGGGGATAGTCTTCTATTTTATTTATTTATTTTTAAAAATAAAAACGGAATAAACTGGCAAATAAATAAAATGTGACATCATTAGTCAATTATGTCACATTTGTTGGCTTAAGTCTTTCTATTTGCTGAGCTTTTATTGAATTTTATTATAAATGTCATTTTATATTGAAGTAAATAAAGAATTAAAGGGACAAAAAACGGTGGACAGTTTTGAAAGGGAAAATTCTCGGAAGATTTATTCAAGGAGAGACAAGCAGCTCCCCTAAGTCATATACAAACTGTTGGGCAACACAAGACTTTCTTTAGCCTCAGGTGGGGGGTCCACCTTCTTGTTTTCCTCCCCCTTCAAGCCTGGAGAAGATTCTTTAGACCATCCTTCTATGGGAAGTACAGATTAAGTGGGTCAAGGTGATGAGACATGAAGTTCAGGCGTCATTTAGGCAGATTTGAATGAGCAAAGATACCCAATGTAATAGACAAAAAGGAAAATTGTATCTGGTACTGTTTCCAAGTTAACAACTGTAATTATTCAGTTTTTTCTATTTTTAATAGACTTTTCTATTGTAGTACTTCTTAATTACTGAGTTTGTGGTACTGTCTACTCATGTGTTGATTTTAAATAAACATAGACATCTGGTAATTATCTCTTTTTTTTTACATAAATGATGAATAGTTTCATTTATTCTTTTTCTGATAGTTGAGAAATATCTATTTTCTTGATGCAAATTTTATGTTTCCAAATGAATTAAACTACATGCTATATCCTGTAACAGACATATAAAACTGAAATGTCCTTATTGGATGATTTTTTGTTTTTCTCCAGTATTAATATACTTAATGATTTGAATCCTGATTCTGCAACTTGCTAGCTGTGTGACCTTAGGCCCATTACTTAACTTATATGTGCCTCAGTTTCTTCAGCTGAAAATGGGAATGAAAATTATAACAAGTCCTCATAAATTTGTTACACGAATCAAGTAAGTTAATATTATGAAACATCTAAATGGTGCCAAACATATACTGTCATATACATGTTTCTTAAAGAAATAAAATACTTATCCCTCTTCTAAATATATGTGCAAACACCCATCTAACCTCAGACCTCTTTTCAACAGATAGACTAATTGCCTTCTCTTTCTTATCTTCTCCCTCTACTCATATTAGGCTTTGGGAGAACAAAATAAGAAATTACCTAAAAAGATTAGCCTGTGTATGCCACTTTTCAAACCTGAAATTGAAGACTGTGTAAATTAGCATACTTTGGAAGCAAGTAACAGAAAATTTAGTTCAATCTCACTCATTTAAATTGGCTCACAAAGTAATAGTCAAGGGCAAGGATAGGTTTCAGTTAACTCAGTGGACACAGCTCAGTTTACTGTGGTTTCCTTGACTTTGTTGCTGTCAGTATGATGGGCTTTTGCTTAGGGTGACTTGCCTCAAGGTGGCAAAAATGCCTCTTGAGCCTTGAGGTTCTAGGCTCCATATAACTAAGCATATGAAAAATTACAGGAAGTCTTTGTTGTTGCTCCAGGACTTACTGGCCCATAGTAGGTTACAAGCTAATTCCTGGACCAATTTTTGAGGCTAGGCAACTACCATGATCTAATTGGATTAGCGGAACCAATCTCTCTGCCTGAGCGAGAGGGGGATTTTGTTAGAGAAGAGGAAGGAGTAACGGAGGCTGTGTAGACAGCTACTGGTGTCTACCACGCAGGTTGCGTTCCCTAAAGGAGGAGATTAGAAATGCATCAGTGTCAGTGATAGATACATGAGCGAGGAAACAGCTGTGGCTAGTGCACTGTCAGAGTCCATAAAGTGGCTTATTAAACTGTGTACATCATTTTTAGAATTTGTTTGGTTATTTGACCAGGAATACTCAAGACAACATAATCAGTCTTGTCTGTCTGAGGTACTGACTCATTCAACTATAGTTTCTAGGCTTAGATGAAAAGAAAAAAAAAAAAAAGTCATACCCTTAAGTTTTTTTCCCTTGGAAATAATTTTAAATAAGTGTAAAATTTACAAGTACAGTAAACTTTTTTGTCATGAACTATCTGAAAGTAAGTTACTGACGTGATGCATGTTAACTTCAATACTTAATGGGTAAACGGAAAAGCAAGGACATGTTGGAACCCAAATACCACATAGTCATCAAAACCAGGAAATTAACATTGTTACATTACTTCCAGCTAGTTGCTTACCCATTCATGGTTTGGCAGTAGTCCAGATAACATGTTTTACAGTAAAAAGATCCAGTCAAGACCCACATGTTGCATTTACTTGTCATTTCTCTTTAATCTCCTTCAGTGTTGAATCTCAGTTGTCTTTGAATTTCATGACCTTTAGAGACCAGTTATTTGGAAGAATACTTCTTAATGTGGGTACATCTGATGTTTCCTCATTATTTGATTTAGATTTTGCATACATGGGGAATATCACAGAAACCCAGAAGTAAGGATGTGTTGTTTTTTTATTGTATCCTATCAAGTAGTCTGTGATTTTAACTTGTTCCATTATTCAGTTCATTTCAGTTCAGTTGCTTAGTCATGTCCGACTCTTTGAGACCCCAGCCTCCCTGTCCATCACCAACTCCTGGAGTTTACTCAAACTTATGACCATTGAGTCGATGATGCCATCCAACCATCTCATCCTCTGTTGTCCCCTTCTCTTCCTGCCTTCAATCTTTCCCAGCATCAGGGTCTTTTCCAGTGAGTCAGTTCTTTGCATCAGGTGGCCAAAGTATTGGAGTTTCAGCTTCAGCATCAGTCCTTCCAAGGAATATTCAGAACTGATTTTCTTTAGGGTGGACTGGTTGGATCTCCTTGCAGTCCAAGGGACTCTCAAGAGTCTTCTCCAACACCACAGTTCAAAAGCATCAATTCTTTGGCACTCAGCCTTCTTTCTGGTCCAACTCTCACATCAATATGTGACTACTGGGAAAAAACCACAGCTTTGACTAGAAGGACCTCTGTTGGCAAAGTAATGTCTCTGCTTTTTAATATGCTGTCTAGGTTTGTCATAGTTTGTTTTCCAAGGAGCAAATGTCTTTTAATTTCATGACTGCAGTCACCATCTGCAGTGATTTTGGAGCCCCCTAAACTAAAGTCTGTCACTATTTCCATTGTCTCCCCATCTATTTGCCATGAAGTGATGGGACCATATGCCATGATCTTCGTTTTCTGAATGTTGAGCTTTAAGCCAGCTTTTTTCACTCTCCTCTTTCACTTTCATCAAGAGGCTCTTTAGTTTTTCTTCACTTTCTGCCATTAGGGTGGTGTTATCTGCATATCTGAGTTTATTGATATTTCTCCCAGCAATCTTGATTCCAGCTTGTGCTTCATCCAGCCTGGCATTTCACATGAAGTATTCTGCATCCAAGTTAAATAGGCAGGATGACAATATACAATCTTGATGTACTCCTTTTCCTATTTGGAACCAGTCTGTTGTTCCAAGTCCAGTTCTAACTGTTGCTTCCTGACCTGCATACAGATTTCTCAGGAGGCAGCTCAGGTGGTCTGATGTTCCCATCTCGAAGAATTTTCCATAGTTTGTTGTGATCCACACCGTCAAAGGCTTTGGCATAGCCAGAAAAGCAGAAGTAGATGTTTTTCTGGAACTCTCTTGCTTTACCAGTGATCCAATGGATGTTGCCAATCGATCTTTTATGAAGTTTATAGTAGTATAAAGTGCCTGGAACTAGTATGGAGGACTCCAGTAACTATCTGACATATATCTCATTTTTCTATTATGCAGCTGTTAGACAAGTGCTGTTATTTGTATCTTGTCATTGGACAAATTGAGGCTCGAATGAACACTATTGTGGAATAACTGTATTAGACTTGGAATTTAATTCCCAGAGTACCTACCTTCAAAAGTAGCTACAGGGATTTGTAGGAGAGGAGAAAGAATACTTTAACCTTGAGTAGGTAATTTTAATGTCAAATAATCTGCTCAAGTTTTAAGACATTTGCAAAATAAGTGCTTGCGTCAGTTCACTTCAGTTCAGTCGCTCAGTCATTTCCGACTCTTTGTGACCCCATGAATCACAGCACGCCAGGCCTCCCTGTCCATCACCAACTCCCGGAGTTTACTCAGACTCACGTCCATAGAGTCAGTGATGCCATCCAGCCATCTCATCCTCTGTCGTCCCCTTCTCCTCCTGCCCCGAATCCCTCCCAGCGTCAGAGTCTTTTCCAATGAGTCAACTCTTTGCATGAGGTGGCCAAAGTACTGGGGTTCCAGCTTTAGCATCATTCCTTCCAAAGAAATCCCAGGGCTGATCTCCTTCAGACTGGACTGGTTGGATCTCCTTGCATTCCAAGGGACTCTCAAGAGTCTTCTCCAACACCACAGTTCAAAAGCATCAATTCTTTGGTGCTCAGCCTTCTTCACAGTCCAACTCTCACATCCATACATGACTACTGGAAAAACCATAGCCTTGACTAGACAGACCTTAGTCGGCAAAGTAATGTCTCTGCTTTTGAATATGCTGTCTAGGTTGGTCATAACTTTTCTTCCAAGGAGTAAGCATCTTTTAATTTCATGGCTGCAATCACCATCTGCAGTGATTTTGGAGCCCCCCAAAATAAAGTTTGACACTGTTTCCACTGTTTCCCCATCTATTTGCCATGAAGTGATGGGACCAGATGCCATGATCTTCGTTTTCTGAATGTTGAGATTTAAGCCAACTTTTTCACTCTCTACTTTCATCAAGAAGCTTTTTAGTTCCTCTTCACTTTCTGCCATAAGGGTGGTGTCATCTGCATATCTGTTATTGATATTTCTCCCAGCAATCTTGATTCCAGCTTGTGTTTCTTCCAGTCCAGCGTTTCTCATGATGTAGTCTGCATAGAAGTTAAAGAAGCAGGGTGACAATAAGTGACATAAGTGCTTGCTTAGATTCATTCTATTCAACTGTTAATCATTATTGGCAGTGTAGTCGATTCATCAACAATTTGAAAAAACAACTGGCTTATAAATATTATGCTAATCTTAAAATGCACAATTGTTATCAGTATTTTGTTAATGGAGTACTAAAATGTTGCAAAGCTTTGCTGGTGGCTCACTTGGTAGAGAATCTGCCAGCAATGTGAAATACCTGGGTTTAATCCCTGGGTTGGGAAGATCCCCTGGAAAAGAGAAGGATTACCCCCTTCAGCATTCTGGCCTGGAGAATTCCATGAAGTGTATAGTCCATGGGGTGGCAAAGAGTTGGCCACTACTGAGCAACTTTCACTTCATTTCACACCAGTATTGTTGCCTGGAAAACCCCATCGACAGAAGGACCTGGCAAGCTACAGTCCATGGAGTCACAAAGAGGTGGACACCACTGAGTAACTGAACATGCACAAAGACGCTGCAAGGAAAAAGTGTTATTTGAACAATTAGTGGAGTAAGAGGGACCAATTATAAATATAATAGACTTGCACAAGTATTAACATATATTTGATTCCAAGATCAAGATAATAGCTTAAAAAAACTAGCTTAATGTGCTATGAGATTGTATATTAGTTCTAGAATTTGTCATTTTGTAGCCAACATGTGTGTATATGTGAATTATTGCATTTTAAAAATAAATATTAATTTTATAAAAACCAGAAATATCTAAATGTCCATTGGTAGAGACTTAGTTAAATAAATTAGGATAAGTCTATATAACAGAATACTATATAACCACTAGTAATTGATGTAAATTTTCATTTGGTTGCACTTAAATAACTTCCCAATATATTGTTAGTTGAGGAAATGCAGTCTACAAGCTGGTGTGGATAGTGTTAGTCCATTGTTGTAAAAAAGAATATAAATATCTTTATATATGTCTAGAAAATTCTAGAAGGATATGCAATAAATTTTTGTTGTAGTTGCTTCTGAGTGATGGGATGCATATACATATTTGTGTGTGTGTGTACAAAGTCAAGTCAGTTGTATCAGACTCTGAAACCTATGGACTATAGCCCACCAGATAACCCACTCCTGTATTCTTGCCTGGGAAATTCCATGGACAGCAGAATCTGGAGTTCTACAGTCCACAGGGAGGCAAGAGTTGGACACAGCTAAACACACACAGATAAGTTCATTATACTATTTTCTCTTTTTTGGTGTATAGTTAAGAATTTCCCTGGTGTATATAAGAATTTTGGTGTATATTTAAGGGCTTCCCCGATGGCTCAGAGGGTAAAGCATCTGCCCACAGTGCGGGAGACCAGGNTACAGTCCACAGGGAGGCAAGAGTTGGACACAGCTAAACACACACAGATAAGTTCATTATACTATTTTCTCTTTTTTGGTGTATAGTTAAGAATTTCCCTGGTGTATATAAGAATTTTGGTGTATATTTAAGGGCTTCCCCGATGGCTCAGAGGGTAAAGCATCTGCCCACAGTGCGGGAGACCAGGGTTTGATCTCTGGGTTGGGAAGATCTCCTGGAGAAGGAAATGGCAACCCACTCCAGTATTCTTGCCTGGAGCATCCCGTGGATGGAGGAACCTGGTAGGCTACAGTCTATGGGGTTGCAAAGAGTCGGACATGACTGAGCAAGTTCACTTCACTTTCTCTTTAAGAATTTCCATTTTGAAAAAATTATGTATATAAAAAGTCGGCTTGTTCAATTTCTTTAAATGACTTTGAGTATTTTTATTACACTTTAATGATACATGCATTTGTATGGTAAATTGCTTCGATTGTGTCCGACTCTGCAACCTAGGAACCATAGCTGACCAGACCCCTCTGTCCATGGGCTTGTCCAGGGAAGAATACCGGAATGGGCTGCTGTGCCCTCCTCCAGGGGATCTTCCCGACCCAGGGATCAAATCACGTCTCTTATGTCTCCCGCATTGGCAGGCGGGTTCTTTACCACTAGCGCCACCTGGGAAGCCCTCATGTACATATGTTTCTTTAATTGGGACTGGGCATTATTCTAGGGACTACATGTGCAGTGGAGAAAAAAATGAAATGGTTGCCTCATAGAGCTTATATTCTACATGCTAAATGAATACACATAAATAAAATGATCACATATGGAGACAAAGGGAAAATTTTTGTAGGCAATAGCTGTATCTCATAATTTCGGTATGTTGTATTTTCATTATTTCAGTAGTATTTTATTATTTCTCATTTTTTAAAGATTTTTTAAAAAATATAGACCATTTAAAAATTGGATTTGTTACAACATTGTTTCTTTTTTTTTCTGCTTTTTGGTTTCTTGGCCACTAAGTATTGAACTCACACCCCCTGCATTGGAAAGCTAAGTCTTAGCCGCTGGACCACCAGGGGAGTCCCTGCTACTTTTCTTTTGCTGTATTCTTTGATCCATGGGTTATATGCTGACGGCGATGTGCACGCTCAGTCATGTCTGACTCTTTGCGACCCCATGGGCTGTAGCCCGCCAGGCTCCTCTGTCCATGGGATTCTCCAGGCAAGAATACTGGAGCGGGCTGCCGTTCCCTTCTCTAGGGGATCTTCCTGACCCAGAGGTCAAACCTGGGCCTCTGGCATTGCAAGCAGATTCTTTACTATCTGAGCCACAGGGAAGCCCCAAACGACAAATAGTAGATGCGATTTAGTCCTATTGAGTCAGTGTACTTTTTCCTTAAAACCTTCCTTAGCACTTTTAGCCTTGTTACTAGCTTGCCTTCCCTTAGGTCATCAGCAAGTGTGTTTTCTTCTCCAGTACATTCACCCACCCACTAAAAGGCTCCATATCCCTTTAGGGGAAGGGCTGAGAGGGTCATCACAGTGTGTAAGGCAGGGTCTTCTTCCTAGGTCCTTGGCTACCTTCTCAGGTATTGGCTTGCTATTCTGGATCTGGAAAGTAGCTCAGGTCTAGAAAATGGGCAGAAGGTTGTGGCCTTTTACTAGAGCCATCATTTTCAGTGTAGAGTCCTGCTCCTCCATTCTTGCCTACCTCCCCATCCCCCGGTGACAGGCGGAAGGCAGCATGTTGGTGAGCTGGTTATCAATTTTGCAGGTTGGGGCACCACTCGCTCTTAACTGTCTCAATTCTCTGAAGGTACAGCAACCTTGGTTGCCCTTCTGACCTTGCCGATCCTCATGATAATCATAGCCTCCTGGGTTTGGCAGTTGAGCATCATAACGCCTGCCTTCAATTACACCAGAATCCCATTAACTAGCCCAGTTATGTGAAAGCCTTCCTTACCAACGTACCTGGTCTGCCGAGGGAGTGCCCTTCTCACCAGCACAGTCCTGATGGCCTTGGTGAGTGTAGCCTGAGCCCTCCCGTGGAGCATAGTCCTGTGCGAGTTTTTCTGGCCTCACATATTATTCCACTTCTCCCAGCCTATTTCTTTCTCTGTTCTCCTTTAGGACAAGTCAGACATTTCCACTTGCTTGGCAGTGGCCATTATTTTTACCAGGCCTCTACAAGCCATCCTGGTAATGAACTGGCCGTTCCCTGGAGACATTGCTAAGATGCTAAATTCTGTGTCCAAAGAAACATCCCCAAATCAATAAATTCTTTCTTGTCTGGTCTTACCTTCTCTTCTACTTGATCAAGTATTCTTAAATCAGTCTTAGGAATTTGCCCTTAGCTCCTGCTGGTAAATACTATTTCTTGCTACTTTTTAGGTATATCATTTATTTCTGTCTTTTATCGGATCCATTATGTTTCCAGTCAAGTTCTGCTCAGCTTTAACTCTTGTGGTTCTCAGTCTGGTGGATCAAACAGAAGGTTTCTGAGGGAAGCAGGTAATGCTTTATGAGGGAGGGGTCTCTACAGAATGTTGATCATTTATGTAAATCCGTAGGTTTCAGGGACAGCAGCCTCAGGGGCATCCATTCAGGTGGTCCTATCTTAAGTGTCCCACATTTCCCCACCAGGAACTTGACTTTTACATAACATACCTGCTTTGGCTGAGCACTCGAACATCTCTTGGACTATGAGACTAACAATTAAGTCTTCAGCTTATTGTTCAGTTATGTCTGCCCTTCCTCTACCTGAGAAAAGGGCCTCCTGTGGGTTATTAGAGAGGACATAGTGCTTTCCCTTTTAGCCATTAACGGCTTTTTAACAGCCCTCAGTCTCTCATTATCCTTCCGTAGTGTGTCGAAAAACTTAGCGGGGATTAGGGTTGGTTTTTCAGAATGCCCATCATTGCACATAACATAGCGTTCTCCTCCTCTGGGGTATTTCCCCTCATTACTATTACTGAAGTTTTAACATTTATGTTGTCACCTTGTGTGTTGGGCTGTACCTCACAGGCCTGGAAGCCTTGCAACTGCCCACCTCGGGAATGAAGAAAGAGCTCAGACACAGTGACAGAGACATCAGAGATTTACTGGAAATCGGATCTTGCAAGTCCAAAGCAAACGGTCCTCCTGGAGAGACATCCCACCATGCATATAGTCAATGGCAGGCAGGACATGGCAGAATCTTCATTACTCGGGGGATAAATACCATTTCCAGGGGGAACTGACCTCAGGTTGGCTCGCCAGTTACCAGGGAAATCAGAGGCTGGGAATGGGCAAGCACGGAGGTTGTTATTGATTAAGCCCTGTACTTAAGTGAGCTGGATAGTCATGTGAGTGAAGCAGGGATTGGTCGAACAGGACATGTGCAGACAGCAAGAGAATAGCCACCGGGATGACCTGCCCAAACCTTGTGTCAACAACAAACTGTAACCCCCTGCTAACCTGGACGGCATCCAATTCAGCTGCCAGGTAGGAGGCGACCACCCAAATCTTGATCTTACTGTCTTTATCTGGGTTTACTATTTGCACCCCTAGGGTTTCAGAGAAGGCAATGGCACCCCACTCCAGTACTCTCACCTGGAAAATCCCATGGATAGAGGGGCCTGGTGGGCTGCAGTCCATGGGGTCGCTAAGAGTCGGACATGACTGAAGCGACGTAGCAGCAGCAGCAGCAGGGTTAGTTTGTGTCGCCAAAGAAACAGATGCCACGATAGGGTTAAATGTAGAAGAAATTAATGAATTAGGGAAATGCCTGGCCTTCAGCATGGCCTCAATACAAATGTGACAGCTTCAGTGAGAAGCCGCCAGGGCTTTGGTGAAATAAGGAAGTTATACTCCTTGTGGCCAGAGGTCTGAGAGGCATGATCTCATGGCCACCACATATGCCAAATGTTACAAGAAACTGAGTCTGGACATTTTATTTTGGAAGATATATAGGTGATATTGATTTAGAAACAATAGTGAATAATGAAAAAGTTCAGGTGTAGACAAACTCCATTTTGGATGACATCAATATTTTAGGAGTGGTAAATTAGGAGTCACAGAAAAAACAGAGCGGTCCAAAAAGTCACACCAAAACTAGAATAAAGTGGCATCTAGTTCTTTCTCTACAGCTTTACGACCACACATCCACTTTGAATCATCATCCTCTTTCATATGAAAGATTAGCCTCCTCCGTGAAAGTGAAAGTTGCTCACTCATGTCCGACTCTTTGTGACCCCATGGACTATACAGTCCATGGAATTCTCCAGGCCAGAATACTGGAGTGGGTAGCCTTTACCTTCTCCAGGGAATCTTTCCAACCCAGGGATCGAACCCAGGTCTCCCACACTGCAGGCAGATTCTTCACCAGCTGATCCACAAGGGAAATCCAAGAATACTGGAGTAGGTAGCCTATCCATCTCCAGCGGATCTTCCCGACCCAAGAATCAAATTGGAGTCTCCTGCATGGCAGGCAGATTCTTTACCAACTAAGCTGTCAGGGAAGCCCATGCCTCCTCTGTGACATGTCTGCAAATCTATCCTGCCAATGTTTTCTCTTGAGTATAGCCAGAGTGGTTAAAGAACAAAGTAGATCATATCCTTGCATCATATCCTTTAGTCTTTCTTTTTAGGATAAAATCTAAAATTTTAAAAATGACCTGCATGATCAGAGCTTCTATCCAGAGCTCATCTTCAGCTATACTTCCTCTCACTAACAATTCCAGTCACAATGACTGCCCTTTAGTTCTTTGGATCACTTCCCTTGTGCCTTAAAGTCTTTACATACATTGTTGTTTTTGTCTTGAAAGCTTTCTTTTCCTCTTTCTTTCCATTCTTCCCCAACCCAAAAGCCAAGGAAGGAAAGAGTGCCAAAAAATTGGGAGCAATCAATTTCGTAAAATGCAGCTAAGATGTCCAGTAATTCATAACTGAGAAATTCCCATTTGGATTATTAATAAAAATGTCACTGGTTAAATTGGTAATAATTAAAATGGCATGGAAGGAGGAGAAGGTACAGTGGCTTAGGCTGAAGGATAAAAAAAGAGGTCATAAAGTGAATTACTAGAGACTGTCTTTGAGAAGTCTAATGACACCACCCTTACGGCAGAAAGTGAAGAGGAACTAAAAAGCCTCTTGATGAAAGTGAAAGTGGAGAGTGAAAAAGTTGGCTTTAAGGTCAACATTCATAAAATGAAGATCATGGCATCCGGTCCCATCACTTCATGGCAAATAGATGGGGAAACAGTGGAAACAGTGTCAGACGTTATTTTTTTGGGCTCCAAAATCACTACAGATGGTGATTCCAGCCATGAAATTAAAAGACGCTTACTCCTTGGAAATAGATGTTTTTCTGGAACTCTTTTGCTTTTTCCATGATCCAGCAGATGTTGGCAATTTGATCTCTGGTTCCTCTACCTGTTCTAAAACCAGCTTAAACATTAGGGAGTTCATGGTTCATGTATTGCTGAAGTGTGGCTTGGAGAATTTTGAGCATTACTTTACTAGCATGTGAGATGAGTGCAATTGTGTGGTAGTTTGAGCATTCTTTCGCATTGCCTTTCTTTGGGATTGGAATGAAAACTGACCTTTTCCAGTCCTGTGGCCACTGCTGAGTTTTTCAAATTTGCTGGCATATTGAGTGCAGCACTTCCACAGCATCATCTTTCAAGATTTGGAACAGCTCAACTGGAATTCCATCACCTCCACCAGCTTTGTTTGTAGTCATGCTCTCTAAGGCCCACTTGACTTCACATTCCAAGATGTCTGGCTCTAGATTAATGATCACATCTCATGATTACCTGGGTCGTGAAGATCTGCTTTATTGACTATGCCAAAGCCTTTGACTGTGTGGATCACAATAAACTGGAAAATTCTGAAAGANATGTGGAAATACTCCTCCCGTGAGTATCGCACTGGTGCCCTGGTGGGAAAGTCTATGTGGGAAACAGACTTTGTGTAAGTTTGTGTAGTGAATGTGTGTGTTGGATATTTGTTTTCTTTGCCTTTTTCCCCCTCTTGGGAATGGCCTTTCCCCACCCCCTGTAGCTGAGTAGGGACCACCAGTGACAAGGTCTCTCTAGCCGGGTTGTATGGGTGGGCCTGGGACTTAGAGTGGAAGCTTAATGTCCCATCCCCTCAGCTGTGGTGTTTGACTCAAGAGTGAGCCTAATAGCACAAGCCAGGGCAATATCGTCTCTGAGGGAAAAGAGCCTTCTTTTCCCTCTTGGGTTGCGTTGACTGTGTCCCTCTGTCCTCTGCCTCAGCGAGGAGGGATGACGTCGACGGACAGAGAAATGTGGATCCAGGAGACTGGATGGGGGGATGGGGGCCCGTCTAAAGCAGGGACTGTGTCTCGTATGGTGAGGCATATGCTTCAGTGCTGCTCTCCCAATTCCCCCCTCCTTTCCTTCCCCCCCGTGCCCACAAGTCTGTTTTCTACGTCTGCGTCTGCATCGCCCTGCAGATAGGTTCGCCAGCACCATCTTTCTAGATTCCATCCATACGCGTTAATATATGATGTTTGTTCTTCTCTTTCTGACTTACTTCACTCTGTATAGTTGGCTCTAGGTTCATCCACCTCATTGAGTCAGTTCATCCAACTGACTCAAATGCACGTAAAGTAGACAGACAGTGGGAATTTTCTGTACGATGCAGGGAGCTCAAACTCGGTGCTCTGTGACCACCTAGAGGGGTGGGACGGTGGAAGGGAGGCTCAGGAGGGAGGGGACATACGCATGCCTATGGCTGACTCATGTTGATGTATGGCAGAAACCAACGCAATATTGTAACTGGTTATCCACCCATTAAAAAACAAGGCAAAACGTAACAGGGAGTAAGCAAGGATGAACACAAGGCAGTGTTTGAATCCCTGAACTGCCTGAGACCAGGTCCATCTGTAAGTGTTTCAGCCAAGATCCCTCTCCTACTTAAGTCTGCTTGAGTGGGTTTTTTTGACTTACAATTGAAATATGTCTGACTAATACATTTTGATCATGTATGGTTGTGAGAGTTGGACTATAAAGAAAGCTGAGCACCGAAGAATTGATGCTTTTGAACTGTGGTGTTGGAGAAGACTCTTGAGAGTCCCTTGGACTGCAAGGAGATCCAACCAGTCCATCCTAAAGGAGATCAGTCCTGAATGCTCATTGGAAGGACTGATGTTGAAGCTGAAACTCCAATACTTTTGCCACCTGATGCAAAGAGCTGACTCATTTGAAAAGACCCTGATGCTGGGGGTATGGCAAAACCAATACAATATTGTAAAGTAATTAGCCTCCAATTAGAATAAGTAAATTTATATCTAAAAAAAAAGAGAAAGGGATGACAGAGAATGAGATGGCTGGATGGCATCACCGACTTGATGGACATGGGTTTAGGTGGACTCTGGGAGTTGGTGATGGACAGGGAGGCCTGGCGTGCTGGGGTTCATGGGGTCGCAAAGAGTCAGACACGACTGAGCGACTGAACTGAACTGAACTGAATACATTTTGGGCTCAGAACAAGAGACCTTATCTGAGGGCCTTGGTCCCACTGCCCTCCTTGTACATGGGCTGCACTTGCCTGGTGATAAGAGACTTGTCCTCTGTAGCAACTGGAGGTGAACTTACACATCCATCCTCCTTCATCCTCCACTTTTGAGATTCTCATAGGACACCTGTTCCTGTCAACAGGTTTTTCTTCAGTCAGAGGACAGTGCAAGTTATTAGATAACAGGTTTACTTAGTTATGATGCATAACATTTTCAAAGACTTATGTTTTTTCCAAAGTCTCTTTGGACACATATTTCTAAAACATTCATTAGTGTTCATCTGTAGATGTCATTTTTCCTTGATTTGCCTTTGTCATGGGTTGTAAACCACACCATTTGCTAAGTAACAACCTATTTTTAAAAACCCTAATAATTCCAATAGTATGATACATTATGGTTTTTATTAGTGCTAAAAAGTTTCTTAGAATCCAAAAGGTATATAGTAAATTTTATCCTTAAGTTGTTCACTCTTCAAAATTGAATTCCCAGTAGATCATTTTATTTCTCTCTGTCTTAGAAAACATCTAACAGGGTCCTCTACGATATCATTACTTTAATTAACCCTTTCTAGAGCTGAGCTTTCTCAGTGAATTTCTTTAGTCTTTTGTAAGATAAAGTTAGGAGTCTCACAATAAAGAAGCCTAACATGTACAATGGTGCTTTTTAAGAATGGATGAACTTGAGAATAAATTTTGTCTCATGAAATACTTGGAGGCTTAGAATGGTGCTAGGAGAATTGCAGAGTGATGGACTTTGGGTTTGGCTGTACTGATTCAATTTGTCGGGGGCTGAAGTTCTATTGAAGACTTTGGGCAGGCACTTGTTACCCTAGCTGAACATTGCAGGGTGGTACCAACACAGGAGAGAAGGAAGAAGAAACTTTTATTTCCTTTTTACTCACAGTATCTTTCTACTCTATTTCCACTCTTCATTAAATGAGCTGATACTGCTGTGATATATGTGAAAGGGCTCTCTCTAACATTAGATACCCATTGAAGAGATATTATTCCTTACTTTGTATCATAAGCTCTTCTTTCTCCAATAGTTTTCTCTAATTATGACTTGCTGGTCTCATGTAGAGGAGAGAGTGTTAGAATCAGAGCTGGGCAGTCTAGGTTCAGTCTTGATTTTTCTGTATTTCACACCTTCTCTCTAAGCTTCAGCACTTTTTTTTTTGGTTGTTGGTTTTGTTTCATTTGTAAGTTGGGGAAGATTATGACTGCATTCCCTTCAGACCAAATGGAAAAGCATATCTACAAATACATGACTTTAAAGAGAAAGACTTAGAACAATGGGCTTCCCTGGTGGCTCAGCTGGTAAAGAATCCGCCTGCAATGTGGGAGACCTGGGTTCAGTTCCTGAGTTGGGAAGCTCCCCTGGAGAAGGGAAAGGCTACCCACTCCAATATTCTGGCCTGGAGAATTCTATGGGCTGTATAGTCCATGGGGTCGCAAAGAGTCAGACACGACTGAGCGACTTTCTGAGAAGTGTGATTTTCACTATCAATCATAGAATGACATTCGTGTAAGCAGGCATGTACTCACACGCACATGCGTAAATGCAGATACATGTGCATACAATGTCTTTCCAGCACATTTTACCACTGCCTGTTCAGAACGACCAGAGAGAGGTAGCTTCAGATTTGAAGTAACTCAAGAAGCACTATTATTAAGGCTCTTTTTCGTGTGATAGGAAACTTGATTCAACTTATTTATTTACGGCTCATATCATATCGATCAATTGATATCCTGGGGTGTTAATACCTGAATAAGTGGGTACTGCAGTGGATTTCTTTAATTACTAAATACCCACCAATACGGTTTAATAAGAACCATTTAGTGTAGTTGATAAAGGGTCAGAAAGCAAGACAATTTTTCATATTTACCTCTTGCTTTTTTCATATGAAAACCTACCTGGCCAGTTAACACGCTACAGACCCACTTTTATCTTGCAATTTGTTGTGTATCTGTTTTAATCAACAGAATCTTCAGTTAGCCTTTAGGAAACATGTGAGAATCAAACACGGGCACCTCCACTTTGCTTCATTCTCCTTCAAATTTTCAGCCTGTGTTTACTGATAGTGGAATGCATTTGTTAATCACTGCAAATGAGACAATTATGTGCCTCAAATTTATTCTGCAACAGCTATACTCTTTTCTGTCTATGTCTTTTAACAATAGCTATTAATAAATGCAGGAGACCTGGGTTTGATCCCTGGGTTGGGAAGATCCCCTGGAGAAGGAAATGGCAACCTACTCCAGCATTCTTGCCTCAAAAGTCCCGCAGACAGAGGAGCCTAGTAGGCTACAGTCCATGGGGTTGCAAAGAGTCGGACATGACTGAGCAGCTTCACTTTCATTAATAAATTTATGATTATATTTTAATACTTAATGCCTCACATTATCTCATATAATTATTGAGAAGATGGAATTAAATATGTCCTTAGGAAGTGCTGTTAATTTAAGTAATCACAGAGTATGGATTGGCAGCAAAAGTGGACAAATTGGATCAGTTCAGTTCAGTTGTTCAGTTGTGTCCAACTTTGCAACCCCATGGACTGCAGCATGCCAGGCTTCCCTGTCCATCACTACCCCCCTGGAGCCTACTCAAACTCAAGTCCATTGAGTCAGTGATGCCATCCACCCATCTCATCCTCTGTCATCCCCTTCTCCTCCTGCCTTCAGTCTTTCCCAGCATCAGGGTCTTTTCCAGTGAGTCAGTTCTTTGCATCAGGTGGCCAAAGTATTGGAGGTTCAATTTCAGCACCAGTCCTTCCAGTGAATATTTAGGACTGGTTTCCTTTAGGATTGACTGGCTTGATCTCCTTGCAGTCCAAGGGATTCTCAAGAGTCTTCTCCAACACCACAGTTCAAAAGCATCAATTCTTTGGTGCTCAGCTTTCTTTATGGTCCAACTCTCACATCCAAATAAGATAATGGGTCAGAACTGAGAAGACTGGGAGGGCCTTCATACATGAGAGCTTGGGTCCAGGAAAATTGAGGTTCAGAAGGCAAAGCACAGCATAAAAATGTATTAAAAAGAATGTGAATCATTAAAGATGGATAGGCTTGATTAACTGTATGATCTTGGGCAATTAACCTTTCTTGGTTTAGTCTCAACCATAAAAGGAGACCTCTATATCAGAGTGCTGTTGCAAAAACGCAATGAGATAATGCTGAGTAAATTTAAAGTGCTCATAACAAAGTGGGCACTCGGTAACCCTTAGTCTGGTGGCCGCCTCTGAGATGTCCCTTAGGGCCCCACCTCCTAGTGTTTGCAACTCTGTTCCTTCCCTTTCCACACTTACCTGAGTTGGTTTGGGTGGCAATGAAGCACAGCAGAAGCGTCACTTCTGAGATTAGGTGATACAAAGATTGCAGTTTTCATTTGAGGTTCTCAGTCTCCCTTTGTATTGCTTGATGTCGGAGAGGGCATGTTCTTGCAGCCCCCACGAGAGGGTGGGGAGGGACCGAGCCTTCTTGCCAACAGCCCTCCGATTAAGCTTGGAAGTAGCCCCAGAATCTGCAGCCCCAGCCAATGCTCTGACTGCAAACTTGTGAAAGACCACAAGTCAGAACCACAGAGCTAAGCTGCTCATGAATTTCTGACCCACCCAGACAGTGAGATAACAAGTACTTTCCTTTAAGTCACTAAATTTGGGTTCATTTGTTTTGCAGCAACCAATCAGTTCAGTTCAGTTCAGTCGCTCAGTCATGTCTGACTCTGTGACCCTGTGGACTGCAGCACGCCAGACCTCCCTATCCATCACCAACTCCCGGAGCTTACTCAAACTCATGTCCATCGAGTCGGTGATGCCATCCAACCATCTCATCCTCTGTTGTCCCCTTCTCCTCCCACCTTCAATCTTTCCCAGCATCAGGGTCTTTTCCAGTGAGTCAGCTCTTCACATCAGGTGGTCAAAATATTGGAGTTTCGTCTTCAGTATCAGTCCTGCCAAAGAATATTCAGGACTGATTTCCTTTAGGATGGACTGGTGGGATCTCCTTGCTGTCCAAGGGACTCTCAAGAATCTTCTCCAACACCACAGTCCAAAAGCTTCAATTTTTCAGCACTCAGCTTTCTTTATAGACCAACTCTCACATCCATACATGACCACTGGAAAAAGCATAGTCTTGAGTGGCAATCAATACACATAGCCATTATTTTGAAGATCTGGGAAGTGAGGGTTAAAATATAAACTAAGTTGGGGCTAGTGGTCAGGGGTGAGAATTTAAAGATTTAGAAGTGAGAAGGAAATTTAAACACTGGTCTCCTAATCCTGTTCATTCTTTGTTATCTATTGGAGGCTTCTGAGCCAACACCTCCCAAGTGGTGTGTTGTGAATTGGGTACATTGAGATATGGATTCTTCTTAATACTTTGGGTGGTTTGGTGAGGTCTAGGGAGGCTGAGTTCTTGGAGCTTGTCACTTCTGGTAACAAAAAAGCTTCTTTCTTTACGCCTGTATGTCATATTATTTTCTAGACGTGCTGGCATGTGAAACAGTTGGACGGCACTGACATTTGTAAGATTGGACATTTATAAGACTGGCATATTTGTTTTGGCTACAGAGCTATGAGACCAATAACTTCATATAAAACATGAATTGTGAATGTTGGACTAAGTCAGAACCAGAATATCCTATGGTCTGCTAAGGTCCATAAATGAGTATTCAAAGATTCCATAAACAACACGAAATTTTATCGCACATGGGTCTGCTGCTGTGCCGTCGTGTGTGTTTATATACTGAATGTTTTTTTCAAAGAACAAGTTTTATTTCTTTTAGCAGATTTTCAAATAAGTCTGTAAACCAAAAGAGATGAAGGGCCACCAGACTACATGCTTAATAAGGCTCTCCCCAGCTCTTAACATTCCAGCATTCTAGATCTAATGGGATTGGGCTATAGAAGATCCCTCTCTGATTCAAGGTCAGACAGACCAGCTATAAAGTCCGAGGTGGACCCTTTGGGACCAATTTTGGGGCTTTTTGTATTTTCTCAGATTGTAGGGTTAAGCATGTGAGCTCTGGATCTCCACCGCATGGATGTGACTTTGTGACCTTGGCCAAGTGGTGCTCGCCCTGTGCCTCCGTTTCCGCAGTTATACCAGCGGGTTTATCCACTGCATGGGTGATGTGATGACTACGTGAGCTATCCCATGTAGGGTGCTTAGAACTGCACCCGCCTGGCACCTTCTCGGTACTCAATAATGTTTGTAGTGGTGGTCGCTGCTGCTCTTGGCCTCTTCCTAGCAGTTGGAATGCTTGCAATCGGATGTGGCTTAAGTCTTCCTGCCTTCACAGCAGGACTGGGTCACTGTGGCCCAGGGCTGGGACTCTGCTGTCTCTTTCCCCTAGAAGGTGAGGAGGCCTTGGGTAGTTATTTGTTCATTTGGTCTAGACTTGGCGAGAACAGGCAGAGGTTGCTGTTGACCTCCACCGATCTCAGATTCTTCTTTGTAAAACCAAAGGGTTGGGCTGCATGACTTTTAAGGTCTCTTTCAGTTAGAGTAATCTGTGAATTACTGATACTAGAGGGAATGCACAGGTAAGCAACATTAGCAGTGAAGTGGAGCGACGGATAACCGGGATAATTGCCTTTTCAAGTTCAAAAAAGTGTTCTGGCCATTTAGAGGAAAACTTGGCTTCCAATGCTATCTAGGTGTATATTGAATATAAAACAAATCTAGCTTCTTGAAAAATGAGAATTTTCTTAGTAATTATAAAAACTTTACTAGATTTTGGTACAAAATTCCATGTTCTATATCCTGAGGATTACCTACCTGTACCGATGCCTCCATAGGTGTATGTACTTATGTTCAGCTTCCATTTAAGAAAATCTGAAGCATTATTCATGAACAAATTTAATTTGCTGGAACATTAATAATAAAATTATTGGTCTTTCTTCCAATGGTCTTCCTTTCCATGTATTTGTTTCTTCAGAAAGTAAAGCAACTACTGTGGAAATGAAAGACGCAAATTGCTGAAAATGTGGCAGAAGCAGTAAATAAAGTCTTAGGAAGGCAATCAAAGGTTTCTAAGTATTAAGTAGGTAACTTCCTCTTCCCTTTTGTATTACCGGCGTTTAAGAAAATCGTGCCCCGAAACCGCCAGCAGAGGTCCTCCGTTCCGCAGTTTTCCAGTTCTGTTGGCTCTCTCCCTGTGGCACTATAGCAAACTGATTTCAGGGACTCATTTGCTCACTATAGCGTAAGTACTCACAACGCAGGGCCTACAGGCTTAAGCTATTAATGGAAAAGAAGACATTTAAATAAAAAATACATTTAACATGTGCAACGATGTGTAATATGCTGGAAAACACTGTACTCCAGAGGAACTTAGGGAGTTGAAAGTGCAAGTTACAGGTTTTTCAATTATAGGTTAAAAGTAAAAATGGGGAAAAGACTAGACCATTATGTGCAGGTCTCACTTAAAAAAACCCTTTCAGCTTCATTCTTTTCTCAATTTGAACTAGCCTTATATTTCTGAGTAAAAGAAAACAAAAGTATTTATATAGGCCCTTCCTTGGGTAAAAATTTGAAATAGTTCCCCCCGCCACCCCTCCCCCCTTTTTTTTGCTGCAGGAAAAAAAAAAAACCCAAAACTGGGTCTGTTTGGTTCAAACACTATTGAAGCTAAAGGCAGAACCATGGGACCCCCAAGTGCACTCCATGTGTTTCCCCATTAAAGATGAATTTTTAAAGAAGACATAAAACAGACCTAGAAATAGCTAATAGGAGTCTATTGCAGCCTGAAATATTTAAAATTGAGTTGCCAGTCGCCTTATTTCTTTTTCTGTCTTTGCACTGAGCTGTCACTGTAAATTCATCATCAGCAGGGTGCTCACCAGAGAGACTTGGGCATCTCTTTTGATAGCCCTTAACAGTTTCCTGGTGGTGTACTAGGCTTACTTGACAATATGTGTAAAATATAAAAAATGGACATTTGATCAGAAAAAGAAAATTGAATTTCAAGACAATGGCCAAGGCTCAGTCTCAGGCTTTCTACTTCCTAAGCTGGCAGGTTGAGTAAACGCTATCTTGTGGCCAAGAAGCAATATAACGAGATTCCACTCTTCATTTCTTCTTGAGGATGTTTGCTTACGTTTCATTTTTTTTCCTCCCTAATATGCAGTGTTTCTTATCTTTTCTTTCTTTCTTTCTTTTCTTTTCTTTTTTTTTAATAATCCCTGGCTCCCTTGAGAATTAGAAAGTGTTTAGAAGTCAAACAGGAAAAAGCTAATAATGTGAATATGGGTGATGACTTTGGCCTTTCTCAAAGGTTAAATTAAGACTCTTCATTTATTTATTTATTTTTAATTAAAAAAAAAAAAGGACTCAAGTATCTATGAAAACTAAACAGCCTATTCAGATTTTTTTTTTAAGAAATTCTGCAAAAAAGGGTGGGTGGAGCTTACATTCCTCCTGCTGCAAGTGAAGATCTCTGGAGAAGGACTTGTTCATCTTACTTCCTTCAGTACCTTCACCAGCAAGAATAGACTATAACTGGGAAGTGAAATGAAGTGAAGTCTCTCAGTGGTGTCCGACTCTTTGTGACCCCATGGATTGTAGCCTATCAGGCTCCTCCGTCCATGGGATTTTCCAGGCAAGAGTGCTGGAGTGAATTGCCATTTCCTTCTCCAGGGGACTTTCCCGACCCAAGAATCGAACCCGGGTCTCCCGCATTGTAGGCAGACGCTTTACCATGGAAGCCATAACTGAGAAAGAGTAACCAAAAGAAATGTCATTGTCATTTTTAATCTGTTTGCTGAGTATGATAGTCCATTTTCTTTCTAAAAATCAGGCTCTCGGGTATTTGGAATGATCTAAATAACTAATATTCATGTACACAATGATTTAATAGGCATATACATGTGTGGAGGTCTTCAGGGCTGTTTATCAAATGCTTTGGTTTTACATAAAGATGTCTGGAGTATATGTAGCATTTTATTAATTGAAATGTTACATGTACATAGCATCTTTCCAGTGCATTAAAAAATGCTATACAGGTGTATGTATTTTATTAACCTTTATCCTTTTATCTCACAAAACTATGTGCTGCTGTGTATTTGAGGAATTCCATTATATCCAAGGGATTCCCTGGTGGCTCAGCTGGTAAAGAATCCTCCTGCAATGCGGGAGATCTGGGTTCCATCCCTGTGCTGGGAAGGTCCCCTGGAGAAGGGCGTGACAATCCACTCCAGTATTCTTGCCTGGAGAATCCCCGTGGACAGAGGAGCCTGGTGAGCTGCAGTCCGTGGGGTCGCAAAGAGTCAGACATAACTGAGCAAATGTTCCTATGAACACTATTTAAACCTCTGAGTAAGTAAGTATCTCTAAAATATTTGTTGACCCTGTGAAAATATAATGAAGTGAAATTATTGCATAACAGGTTGCAAAGTTATACAGAAACTAATAAACATGGCTATTTTACATACAAATTAAATGTTAGAGTACATCCAGCCATCTTATAGAACCATTTCATTCGATTCAGAAGCTCTTATGTATTATTTTACAAATATCTTCTCATGTAGTCTTCAATTTTCTTCATATGTGAAATGAGTTTATAAATTTCATGACTCATGTTGGTAGATTATACTTTAGTTCTGTGGCTATTAACTTAGTCTAGTTTGCTATTTTTCAGTGATTTGGTTAAGTTAAAGGTGGTGGATTTTATTATTTCCATTTTTTTCTAAGCAACAACAAATATCTAAAAATATGAATTAAAGTTTTATCCTGTTCTTACTGGCTAAAATAATATCAGAGTGCCCATTGACAGATAAACTCTGAAAGCTTCCTTATTCAGGAGACATAGATATTCTTAGGGCTTCTAACCTGCTGTGGTGATTCCTACTAGAGGGAAAGGAAAGTGAGGGGAGCTGACCAGTGTCTCGAAGGAACTGGTACTGGAAATACACTGAACTTGGCAAGGGTATGACCAGAGCTAATGATCACTCCTTCCTTATCCATATAAACGTTATAGGATACATCCAGAACAGAGTATAACAAAAATTCTGAAATTCATTTTAGGAGGTGGATTTAGAAGCTTGAAAATATAATTCATAGCACCCAAGAAGTTCAGCCGTTTGGTCTTGCATGTTTCAGAACCATTTTACCTTCATTTATTCCTGTTTAGTGCCCAGGCGATGAGTTACTCACAGTCCCTTAATCTTTCTCACCTCATTAGTTTTCAGTTTTGTACATCACAAATATCTTCAATGATGGCTGCTGCTTTTCTGTAGAGAAATGATGATGTGCTCAGGTTAAGTTATGGAGCAGAACTGATGAGGGAAAAGAGATGAAGGAAAGCCAAACAATGTCTTCCCCTAGGCAACTGGACTGGCAGAGAGATGGGTGGGTTCCTGAATCCCCATGTTGGAGTAGACTTCACGGTATTCTAGAAAGCGATGGTGGTGGGGAAATGTGATCTTCTGGTTATATTAAAAATAGAAATACATTTAAAAATGGAATTTGAGTTTATAATTTTCATGTTAATATTTACTGATTGTTCTTACTATATTAGTGGGCAGGAAGCATTATTCTGAAAACAAAACAAAACAGAAACTACAAAAAGCTTATACTTTCTATGACTGTGTTAATGTTTGTGGTGAGACAGACAAATGTGAGGGATGGTATTTAGTCCAGATGATGATGATGGTTATGCTGATAACTTTTAATCACATTTATGTCATTCTGTCAGTAACTCAACACAGATATTTGTGTGAATAAGGAGACCAGATTGTCCTTTTGAGAAAGGGATAGTTTCTAAATCTTCTCCTGCTCCTAGAATTATTTTCTCCCATTGGGTGATCATTACTCCTATTTTTTGGAAAATAAAGTGTGAATGATAATCCCTTTCCAATGCCATGCTAAATTTGCCATAATGGAAAGAGTTAAAGAAAGGTTAAATTTAACATTTATTAAATAAGTGTCAAATTAGGTGTATGTGTTTTATAGGATGAGCTAACTGGTAGGTGTTTCTAATACATAACATCTGTTTTTATTCAGATCTTATTCCTAAAAAATGGCCAGTCGTGGCAGGAAGGCTGAATCTCCTTTTCAGCATTTTGTGTGTGTGTGTGTGTGTGTGTGTGTGTGTGTGTGATGATGGGGGCATCTGGGAGGGGTTTGGTCCACCTCATGACCTGACTGTTTTGGGCTGTGATGTAAAAGAGGTAGACAGTTACAGAGGAAACCGGAGACTGCAGAAAGAGGCCTGCTGTTGACCAGGCACTCACTCATGTCCGACTCTTGTGATTACCCCATGGACTGCAGCATGCCAGGATCCTCTGTCCAGGAATTTTCCAGGCAAGAATACTGGACCAGGTTGCCATTCCCTTTGCCCAGAGGTCCTCCCAACCCAGGGATTGAACCCGAGTTTCTTCCTCTCCTGCATTATCAGGTGTGTTCTTGATTATCACCAGCGCCACCTGAAAAGTCCCAAGGAAGCCTCTGATGGCCTTGAAAGATAGGAAGCTCATACATTATCAGTGCATATGTTTACCACTCTCCATAATTTTTCCTTTTTCCCTTTATCTAAAATATATGAGGAATTTTTTGGGTCATAAGATCGATAGATCTGGTTTCTAAATTGATTGTTCCACAATGCTAAAGCTTAAAAATAATTAGTGTTGATAAAGGGCTGGTGGGAAAGGATATATTTGTTTATCAACTCTTTTCTTGGCTTCCCTATTTTTTCAGTTTAGAAAATATCACAATAAATTTATTTTTCTTCTTACTTAAATGTCAAATCAGTATTAATATACAAAAATATTTTATTTAGAATTTCTCTTAATTATAAATTTAAACTAATTTTAAGAGGTGCTTATCTAAATGTACTTTTGTATATTTTCAATGAAAAACATGTTTGCTAAGAAAATGAAAAGTAAGTGAAATTTCAACAGCACATCTATCAAATTTGATTTTCAGATAGCTTTGAAGAACTTTAAATATTAAATATTATGTCATTGCCCTTATGAAATAAATTAAAAAAAATTTTGATTTCAGGTACTCTAATAAAAGTATTATTATCTATTCACCAAAGGTGGACTTTAATATTGGGTAGTTCAGTTAATGCTTACAGTTGGAATAATAAAGCCATACATTTAAAATAATGCTACATTTATAATAATGGGTGCTTTTTGTTAGATAATTTCTTTTACAAGTATTAAGAACTTGATAAAGTTTTACAGTATCAGGTTCTTAAAAGATAATAAGGAACAAGGAAGTTTTTAATAATTAAGAGATAAATTTATTCTTTCATTAAACTCCTTACAGTTAAAAAGATTACATTAGAAGTTACTTCTACATGCTGAAGTATAGTCTTGGCAAAGTTTTGAAAAAATCCCTAGAAATTATGATATTGGTTATGTAAACATTCTAAAGTAATTTCCAGAAGTATGAGTACTTTACTTCTTAATAGAAAATACTCTGCTGCTGCTGATGCCGCTAAGTCGCTTCAGTTGTGTTCGACTCTGTGCGACCCCATAGATGGCAGCCCACCAGGCTCTGCTGTCCCTGGGATTCTCCAGGCAAGAACACTGGAGTGGGTTGCCATTTCCTTCTCCAATGCAGGAAAGTGAGAAGTGAAAGTGAAGTTGCTCAGTTGTGTCTGACTCTTAGCGACCCCATGGACTGCAGCCTACCAGGTTCTTCTGTCCATGGGATTTTCCAGGTGAGAGTACTGGAGTGGGGTGCCATTGCCTTCTCCGAGAAAATACTCTACAGTGTGAAAATAGCAGCCACAATGCAGTAGTACAAAAGTATATACTATTAATAGTACAAGATCATCTTAATTAATTCTGTGACATTGGTTGAGTCATTCAACATCTCTGAGCCTCAGTTTTCTAATCCTTAATATGAGTAATTTGGACAAAATGATCTGTAGGGCTACTTATAATTCTAAAATATCTATTACATTACTATGTTGTAGCTTCAGAGAACATCGGTATCATGTGATTTTGAGGACTATATTTAAAACAATAAGGCTTTAGTTTAATATATTAGATCAAAACATTTTATTTTGAGGAAACTATTGGACTTGCATGACTGTTACTGTTCAAGGAAAACTACTTTATTCCCTAGAGGAGGAAATGATACATTATCTGGAAGTTTCATGCTGCTGTTGGCACTCACATTAATACCTAGAGAAACCAAAATGGCTTTTTACTATTTGTTACAGTTGGTATTGATAGTACCAAGAATGTAACAGGTTTTTCACAGTGAGATGTTCGATACCTTCCACCCTGCATGCAACATTTTAAAAAGCTTGCTTGGAAAAGAAGTTTATTTTTCATACAGTAGCTGGTGATCCTTTTGAAATGGAATTATGTTCTTGTTGTCATGGAAACATAGGCTTCTACATTCCTGTTTTCTGCAATGTATATTTCTCTGAGTATGGGTGTTTATAAGTGTTTTATTCACTGGCGGCAGTGTGGTTACTGGCATCAAGAAAATAGATCAGCCAGATGACATCTATGGTGCCTGTCAACTTTGAATTTCCACGATACATTAAGCTTTCCAAAGAAGGTGATTACAGTGTCTGTTTTAGAAGGGAAGTGGGATGCTAACTTTTACTTTCTATATTAATCAGTTTGTTTAATATCAGTGGCTGTAACAAGCACTCCCTTATGTTAGTGGTTTGGCAAAACAAAGGATTTTTTTTCTTGGTCATATTAGTTGTTCAGTTCAGTTGCTCAGTTGTGTCTGACTCTTTGTGACCCCGTGAATTGCTGCACTCCAGGTCTCCCTGTCCATCACCAACTCCGGGAGTTCTCTCAAACTCACATCCATCGAGTCGGTGATGCCATCCAGCCATCTCATCCTCTGTCGTCCCCTTCTCCTCNATATATGTTAAATAAGCAGGGTGACCATATACAGCCCTGACGTACTCCTTTTCCTATTTGGAACCAGTCTGTTGTTCCATGTCCAGTTCTGTGCGCGGTCCTGGTGGTGTCTTATGTTAGAGCTTTTTGCGTGGTAGCTATCCCACAGTCTGGTTTGCTAGCCCAAGTTGGTTTGCTCTGGTTACGCTCAGGGCGCTCCAGCCGGATTCTTAAAAAGTAATGCAGCCTGCGCCTCCCTGTGCAGCCCCCGCTTGCTAGTGGCGGATGCAGGCATCTGCGCTGCTTCTCTGCTGGGGGAGTTACCGTTGGGCTCGTAATCTGTTTTAATTACTTATTTATTTTTCCTCCTTGTTATGTTGCCCTCTGTACTTCCAAAGCTCGCCACAGACTCGGCAGCAGCGAGAGTGTTTCCTGGTGTTTGGAAACCTCTCTCTTAAGACTCCCTTCCCGGGACGGAGCTCCCTCCCTACCTCCTTTGTCTCTTTTTTTGTCTTTTATATTTTTTCCTATCTGTTTTTGAAGACAATGGTCCACTTTTCTGGGTGCCTGATGTCTTCTGCCAGCATTCAGAAGTTGTTTTGTGGAGTTTACTCAGTGTTGAAATGTTCTTTAGATGAATTTGTGAGGGAGAAAGTGGTCTCCCTGTCCTATTCTTTCGCCATCTTAGGACTGCTCCGTCCATGTCCAGTTCTAACTGTTGCTTCTTGACCTGCATATAGGTTTCCTAAGAGGCAGGTCAGGTGGTCTAGTATTCCCATCTCTTGAAGTATTTTCCACAGTTTATTGTGATCCACACAGTCAAAGGCAGTAAAGCAGAAATAGATTAGTTGTGGACAGGTTAAATCTCTACTAGAAGGTGACTTGTTTTGGTTGATCCTTAGAGGCTTCTGGGAGTCCATGCTCTCTCTTTCATCTGCCTAGCTAAGAAGCAAAGAGAAAGCATGCAGAATCATACAGGTGGTTTTACAGACAGTTTTGAAAGTGGTGCACATCAATTCTGCACACATTCCACTGACTAGAACCCGGTCATATAGTCCTAACCAACCACAGGGAGGCAGGGTATGTGCGGAGGCCCAGAAGGAGAAAATGACAAGCAAGCCGCACACATTTTTGTTGTACAAAAGTTTCATGTTTAATTGGACTGTATTTGGAAAAATTTAGATCTCTTTAGGTAAAGAATCCACCTGCAGTGCAGGAGACACGGAATGATCCCTGGGTCAGCAAGATCCCCTGGAGAAGGAAATGGCAACCCACTCTGGTATTCTTACCTGGGTGATTCCATGGACAGAGGAACCTGGTCTCTACAGTCCATAGATCATAAGAGTCAGACACGACTTAATGATGGAACAGCAGCAGCAGGAGCATTTAAAATTCACTTTGAATGATGAACTTCCCTGGTGGCTCAGATAAAGAGTCTGCCTATGATGCACCAGTGTTCTTGCCGGGAGAATCCCAGGGACGGGGGAGCCTGGAGGGCTGCCATCTATGGGGTCACACAGAGTCAGACACGACTGAAGTGACTTAGCAGCAGCAGTAGCACAATGCAGGAGACCCAGGTTAGATCCCTGGGTCGGGAAGATCCCCTGGAGAAGGAAATGGCACCCCACTCCAGTACTCTCGCCTGGAAAATCCCATGGACGGAGGAGCCTGGTGGGCTGCAGTCCATGGGGTCGCAAAGAGTCAGACACAACTGAATGACTTCCCTTTGAATGATGAACAGGTGGTAGCTGATACATTAATTAAGATTTATCCTTGTTGCTTTTTCATGAAAGACTTATTCACTTTTCCTTTCTTTGTAATTTAGGATATTCTGAATATAACTATTAAGTTCCTATTTTTATATATATTGCTACCTTAGGATCTCACTTTAATTATCAAGCTCGTTGCTTCTGTTGAAGAGAACACCATAACTTACAAAGTAATAATCATAACAGGACTTCTGTAATTCCTTAGAGGCCAGATGAACTTCTTGTGAAGTAATTTGAAGTAAATTATTTTGTTATGAAATATCACTTTTAGTTTAATTATCTAGTAATACCAAAAATAACGTTCTTAATGATCTCTGGGCTCTTTCTTCCATCTTCAGTGAGTATGTGGCCATGTGTGACCAATTAAAGGTGTCCATAAATGGTTTGACCCTTCTCCATTGAGAAGGGGAGTCTTTGGTCCCCTCCCCTTGAATCTGGGTGAGCTATGTGACTGCTTAGACAGTAGAAAATGGCAGGGTTGATGCTGAGCCAGGTTTCAGGCCCACACCTTGAGAAAATGGCAGCTTCTCTTGGAATAGACACTCTTGGAATGAAGTCAGCACAGTGTAAAGCTTAAGCCGCATGTGCATGTCGGGGCCTCCCAGGTGGTGTAGTGGTAAAGAATCTGCCTGCTAATTCGGGAGACCTAAGAGACACGGGTGCAATCTCCAGGTGGGGAAGATCCCATGCAGTAGGAAATGGCAACCCGTTTCTTGCCTGGAAAAATCCCATGGACAGAGGAGTCTGGCGGGCTACAGTCCATGGGGTCACAAAGAGTGGACATGACTGAGCAACTGAGCACACAAGTGTAGGGGTCATGGGTAGGGGCCTGGATAGGGGGCCTCCATCGATGTCTCATCGTGCAGTCGGTATCAGCTGAGCCACCTAGATATCAGCCCAGTAGAGTCCTTGGGTAAATTAAGCCCCGGGTACTTGTGGAATGCAATCAATAAGAGACTCCAAGCAAAAACTGGCTGTTCTAGCCAAGTCAAGGATGTAAGGGGTCATCATAAATTGTCGCTTTATGTGATTCTAAACACCAGGAACATTGTATTTTCTTTGTCAGAATTTTACTCCTAAAGAGCTTCCAACATCATCACAGATTTTCTGTAACCTCTGGAAATGGTTGAACAGCCTGTGGATTTGAAGAAATGAGCACAAATCACATTTTTCTATCTATCTGTCTATGTATCCATCCACCTATTCATCTATCTTCTATCTTTTTATGTTAGTTGCAGTCTGGTTGCTGGTTGGGACAAGTGGGTAGATTAACATTTGAGTCTCGGTAACATTGCCAAGGACTGGGTTCAGTAAGGTATTTCTCAAGGTTGGCAACAGGCAGTATTCTTACAGTTTTCTGAGTTACTGTCACACTAAAGTTCTAGAACATCATAATTTAAGGGAACATCGAGCTCACTAATTTGTCCCTGGTGACTGTGTCAGAGTATATCTGGTGGAAGGCTTTGTCCTCAGGGTAGAAAACTTCACACTTGAAGTGGCACGGGAAGGAGACAGTGCCAACGTTTAGCGGTTTAATAACGTGAGTGCAGGAAGGGGAGGCTGTGTGTCGGTTACAGTGAACTGATTCCTTGTGCTGTGTGACTTGTAAAAGCCAGCAGGAGAACATTCACCCTCAGTACTTTCCTCATAAGAGTCTCAATCCTGAAATGTGCCCATTTCAGGTTCAGTCATTTGTATTCTTTTCTTTCCCCCTAAACCTCCATTAAAATGTTATATTCTTTGAAGAATGTGACTTGAACAAACTTATACTCAGGTATTAAGGAGTTTCAGATATAATCTTTCTTCCTACAGGGGCAAGAATTTTCAAAGTGTTCTTGTTTAAAGAGCCTTTAAAGAGTTGCTGGTGCTTTTTGGAGGATGCTGAGTGCTGAAATAGAGAGGAAGACGAGATGACATAAATCGCGTACCTCATAATTTTATCTGAGCTTATGCTAAATGCAGTATGGACTTGCATTTCTGTTTATGCCATATTCTGCTGATCTCCTCTGACGTCATATGCTCTTTGAAGAAGGTTCATGTATGTACATATATTATAGTAATTTGGTAAGTCAATAGCATTTATTGCATCCTTCTGTTAACTGGTAAGCATTTCTTTTATCAGCTTTATTCCAGGTTATATGTAAATGTATGGAAAATGACAATATGAATTCTGAATAGAACACGGTAGTGCTTTCTTCAACAGGTACATTCTTAGCATTATAATTCTTTTCCTAGTCCCTTAATGTATTATGTATGAATGGGATATAACCTAAGAGAATAGCTTCTCCCGGTAATATAGCTAAAATAATTTAACTGGCAGACTCCCCTTCCTGCCACCATTCCACTTTCTCATTCTTTAGGAGCAAATAACTATCTAGTTAGAGACTACATTTCCCCAAATTCTTTTGGTCTAGAGTGCCCATAAACCTAAGTTATCACTAGTGGACTGGGAATATAAACTGTGTGGACAACTTCAGACTCGTTTGCTTAAAAATTATATTTATATATACACACACACACACACACACATATATATATATATATACACACACACACACACACACACACACACACATATATATATATATATATATATACACACATATATATATTCCGGATTTCCTCTCTTTTTTCCCCTTCTTGTGAGTAGGAACATAATGTGTTTGTGACTCAGCTTCACCCATGCAGATGAAAGTGATAACTTTGTTGAACGGTAGGGCAATAAAATGACAGGGACCTGTAATCCCGAAGGACCTTGAGTAGCAGAACTACCCTAACAAACTTGAATTCTCCCCCTGGGGTTGTTATATGAAAGAGAAGCCACGGTTTTTATCTCCTTGTTAAACTACTTTAGCCTCTATTGTAACTAATATGCCTCATCTTTTATGCTTGAAATAAATATTTTCTTCTTTAAAAGAGCTCAACATATAGCCTAGTGTATGTGATATTTAATTGCCTCAGCAACACAGTGATGTTTAAAAAGTTTCTGAAATGATACACTTGGTGGCCTGCTTTCATACATGTAATCACACGACGATATGTACGTGACTCAGTGAGTATCTAATTCAGNATACACACATATATATATTCCGGATTTCCTCTCTTTTTTCCCCTTCTTGTGAGTAGGAACATAATGTGTTTGTGACTCAGCTTCACCCATGCAGATGAAAGTGATAACTTTGTTGAACGGTAGGGCAATAAAATGACAGGGACCTGTAATCCCGAAGGACCTTGAGTAGCAGAACTACCCTAACAAACTTGAATTCTCCCCCTGGGGTTGTTATATGAAAGAGAAGCCACGGTTTTTATCTCCTTGTTAAACTACTTTAGCCTCTATTGTAACTAATATGCCTCATCTTTTATGCTTGAAATAAATATTTTCTTCTTTAAAAGAGCTCAACATATAGCCTAGTGTATGTGATATTTAATTGCCTCAGCAACACAGTGATGTTTAAAAAGTTTCTGAAATGATACACTTGGTGGCCTGCTTTCATACATGTAATCACACGACGATATGTACGTGACTCAGTGAGTATCTAATTCAGGCTGGAGACCCAGGGAGGAGACATCAAATTCTTTCCTGTCACAATATATCTTCTTCTTTTAAACTTATTTCTTTAAAACAGAATTCCAAAGCTGCTTAATAAGTGTATCTTTCATTCCCTTTTTGTGTCCTTAGTTTGTCCTAAGAGCTAAAGAAATCAAAGTGTTGACTCTGATTTGAAGGAGCTCACGCTCTTGCCTGTCTTGATAAGCATCACCTCCCAGAATGCAGAATAGTGCCTGCCACATGGGGTACTCAGTGGATATTTGAAGACTGAATGAGTGTGGTAGTTGATGAGAAAAGGTATGTAGAGAAAGATTTAGTAATGCGAAGCAGGATTGGAAGCACAAGGGGCCTGGAAATAGAGCTGTGGAGTTGAGAAGGGTGAGAATTCAACGGCAGAGCAGAGGCTCTGAAGGATGTACGAGATTTATCTGGGCAGCGTTTTCTGTTAGTAACTGGGGCAAGGACAGACAGTATGCCCAAAGTTAAAGACAGTATAGACTATCTTTGTCCAGCGGAACTTTCTGTGGTGATGAGTGCTTTCTCTTCACTGTCTGATAGTACCATCTAGCCAAATATGGCTACTGAGCGCCTAAATAAAGCAAAGGTGACTGAGGAACTGAAATTTTAATTTTATGTAATTTCAGTTAATTAAAATGAACATCTGAATAGCCATACAGCTACCATATTTAGATCACAGGATAGATAATTCAAGTATAAGGGTATATGAACAAAGATATAGAAAGAAGAATAGCCAGGGAAATTTTGGGCTTAGTTGAGTACTTGGACTCACTAACTAAACTGCCTGCAGTAGGAGAACAGAAGTGTAAAATTCAAAATAGGGCTGCAGAAAGGTACATGCCTTCATGTCCCATCTGGAAATTCCTAAGTTGGCATTATATATGCCATAGTATAGTACTGCTTTAGTTGTACACACACACACACACACACACACACACACACACACNTGTTGGGAAGGACTGAGGGCAGGAGGAGAAGGGGACGACTGAGGATGAGATGGCTGAATGGCATCACGGACTCGATGGATGTGAATCTGAGTGAACTCCGGGAGTTGGTGATGGACAGGGAGGCCTGGCGTGCTGCGATTCATGGGGTCGCAAAGAGTCGGACTTGACTCAGCGACTGAACTGAACTGAAGTAGCTTTTAAAAAGTACTTTTAAAAATTTTGGGATTGTGTACATCAAGATATCTAAATTCCAATTGTAGGAGTTTTCCTAAAATCGTTTCATGGAAAGCCAAGACAGGCAAGCTTGCAGCATTCTTTCAATGTAAATATTTTTCAGGAAATTGCATGTGAAAAATAAAATCTAAAATGTTTTCCCTAAATCTAGCATAGTTCATTTGAAGGTCATACATTGTTGTGTCAATTTGCCTGAATAAATTTTTTTATCCATCATATGTGCTGATAATTAAAGTGTAGGGGACACAGTTCTGGAATGTATTACAGCCTGTTCAATCCTGTGTGTTTATGTGAGAAAAAGAGGATTGAATGAGAAGGGAAGATGGAGATGGAGAGAGGAAAGTTGAAAAGACAGGACAGACAATGTCTTTACTGACTTCCTTGATGGAATATTTTCTTATATTGAGTATTTGAGTCCACTTCCTCTGTTCTCCAGATGCAGACAAATGAAATGGAGCAGCAGCAAGACCTCTCTGACCTGAGGAGTATCAGCACGTGATAAATCTCTCTCCCGGTTGTTTCGTGTCCTGGCAATGGTATAAGCAATGTGCAGTCTCTGTGATATGAGAAAATAGAATGGGATGGGAAAATGGAGAGAATATTTTCTCTCCCAGATATCGAGGTCATTTTATGAGATGTAAAGACAGAAATCTTTCTGGGAGGCATTCCGCTCATTCCCAGAGAGCTTTTATCGATCTCCTGTAAAAAGCCAATTTCTGCTTTCGTACGTGTAGGACTCCTATTGAGGTCAAAGGTAAAGGACACACCTGGATCCCAAAGGGGTGTTTTGGCTTGAATTTTCTAAAGTAAATTTCAGTGGGGAAAAAAAGTTAATATGAAATATTAAGCTCAGAAGATACATTTCACACATGGTGACATCTCAGTAATGTTTACTTCCTCCACAGGAAACTTGGTTCTCTCTGGATTTGTTTTGAATTGCTCTGCCCATCTATCTCACTTCCTAAGATTACCTTTATTCCCTGACCTAGCCTTTTAAGGGGAAAGAGAAAAGACCTAACACAAAGGCTGCTGGAAACTGAAGTTTTTGATTTGCAGCTATTTGTTTTACTATCAAGGAGTAACAGTTGAGTAGTTTGGAGCAAGTTATGTGAAACTCTTTGATATTCAAGTTTAACAGCTCTAGACCTAGCACAATGATCCCTGTCAGTTGGTGAAAGAATTCAGTAGGGCTTTTTGGGTTGCTGTTTTTAAATTAAACATAGTAGAGCAGTTGTTAGATGCTTACTGTGTTAAAGACATTCTGCAAGTCCATTTGTGAGGAAGAGTTTTGTGGCTGGAGTAAAGTCAGTTTCTTTAAGAAAGTCTTTGGCAGATTTTTGATTTATTGAGTAATTTTGTTTTCAATGAAACATTTCTGAATATTGATTTTCTGCACAGAAATGTATCTCTCATTATGCTGGCACATTTATATTTCTTTAGACCCCGATACTGGGAAAGATCGCGGGCAGGAAGAGGGGGCAACAGAGGATGAGATGGTTGGAAGGCATCACTGACTCAGTGGACATGAATTTCAGCAAACTCTGGAATATAATAAAGGACAAGAAGCCTGGCAGGCTCCAGTCCACGGAGTCACAAAGAGTTGGACATGACTTAGCAACTGAACACCACCAGAACGGAAAGAATTTACTGCTGTTAGCTCCACAAGTCTTGCTAACTGGTTTAATAGCAGATGGTCCAGCCCTGACCCATGAGGCCATCTGTTCCAAAACCTGGATAAGTAGAAGGACATCCTCATGATAAGCTGACCTTGTAGTAACTGAATTACTCTCTCCTGGGGGGAGTGATGACTCTGTTACTCTAAGTCTTCTGAAAAGTAAGCTGGGACCTCTATATGAAGGCTGGAAGCAAGGGTTTATCTTAGTATTTTCGATAAAGTTGGGAANTAAGTAGAAGGACATCCTCATGATAAGCTGACCTTGTAGTAACTGAATTACTCTCTCCTGGGGGGAGTGATGACTCTGTTACTCTAAGTCTTCTGAAAAGTAAGCTGGGACCTCTATATGAAGGCTGGAAGCAAGGGTTTATCTTAGTATTTTCGATAAAGTTGGGAATTGCAGCATTATGTGCAGAATCAAGAGTTCACTCTGAAGAGTGACTAGGGGTGTGTGTGTGTGTGTGTGTGCGTGCACACGCGCACAGTGTCCAACTCTTGGTGACCCAATAGACTGTAGCCCACCAGGCTCTTCTCTCCATGGAATTCTTCAGGCAACAATCCTGGAGTGGGTTGCTGTTTCCTTCTCCACACTAGGTGTGTGACTTATTACAGTGATTCAAAGCACAACTTGGATTTCATTGGGCTTAAAGTATGGTCTCATCATAATCTTGCTCCATTCGTCACTTCTCATTAGCAAGGTTCTACTGGCAGTTGCTCTTCACAGTGTTAACTAAGTGGTCTGTTTGTCAGTGTGGGTATGTTTGTGTGTGTATATGTGAATCCACAACTTCTTTCTTAATTCTGAACCATTTGAAATAAGCCAAACCTTCCTTGTGTCCTTTCTTCTCCCCACATTTCTTTGTTGACATTTTATTTCCTTCCCAGGTGGCACTAGTGGTAAAGAACCTGCCTCTAATGCAGGAGACATAACAGATGTGGGTTGGATCCCTGTGTTGGGAAGATCCCCTGGAGGAGGGCATGGATACTCACTCCAGTTTTCTTGCCTGGAGAATCCCAAGGACAGAGGAACCTGGAGGGCTCCAGGACAAAGAGTCACCAAGGGTTGGACACGACTGGAGGGATTTAGCACACACACACGTTTCATTAAAGGGTAAGAAAAAATATTCAGACAGTTAAAGAAATGGAACAAGTTAATTTTTTGCATATATATTTGATTTTTTTCAAAATAGAAATTCCTAAATATACACAAAAGAGAATAATATACTGAACTTATGTGTGTGTGTGTGTGTGTGTGTGCGTGTGTGTGTATGCGTATTTAGTTGTGTCTAACTCTTTTGCAACTCTGTGGACTATAGCCCACAAGGCTGCTCTATCCATGGAATTTCCCAGGCAAGAATACTGGAGTGGGTTGCCATTTCCTTCTCCAGGGGCTGTTCCTGACCCGGGAATCAAACTCACATTTCCTGCATTGGCAGGGGGATTCTTTACTGCTGAGCCACTAGGGAAGACCATAATGAACTTGTATCTAGCTTCAAAAATTGTTAACATTTGTTAAATGTTTTTTCTTTAAATCACTTTTATTTTGCTTCTCTATTTGAAAGCAAATCTGAAATAGCATATCATCTAAATACACTGACCCACATTTCTAGTCTATAAAGAGAAATTATTATTATTATTTTTTAAAATGTATCCTGACAATTCCCCCTATTTTATTATATTTGTAAAAAAGAAAAAGGTCTTGACCAAATGAGTTTGGTTAGTATTAACCAACCTTATAGAAAGGTGATGGTAAACAACAAATATAATTATCAAGACAATCACCGAAGTTACAGTTTCAGGCCTGATACTGTGGGTAATACTTTGAAACCATCCTTGTGGGTCTAGCCCAGGTAATTTGTTCAGCTAAAGTTTCCAAATTAAGGGAAGAGGGCAGATTTTTAGAAAAAGTTTTAAAGAGAACTTTTAAAAAGAGAAATTAAAAATGTAACTATTATGCAGTAATTAATTCTAACAATTTTACCAATTGCTTTTTCATATTTTTTATGACTAGCTTGACTCATTGTGATTCTGGGAGGGACTGGGGGCAGGAGGAGAAGGGGACGACAGAGGATGAGATTGTTGGATGGCATCATGGACTCGATGGACGCGAGTCTGAGTGAACTCCCGGCGTTGGTGATGGACAGGGAGGCCTGGCGTGCTGCGATTCATGGGGTCGCAAAGAGTCGGACACGACTGAGCGACTGAACTGAACTGAGCCCTTATTTAAGTCTTTTTGATTATCTCAGTGATACTATTTTGCTACTAGTTTATTCAAATCAGGATCAAACAGGGTCCATAGTTACATTCCATTATTATGTCCCTGAAGTCTCTTATTCTGCTCAAGTCCTCCCTCATACACCACATTTTGTTCCTCTTCATAACTGACCTGCTGGAGAGACCAGCTCGTTTGTCCAGGAGAATGTTCTGCACTGTAGATCTGGCTGATTGCATCCTTGTGGTGTTGCTAAATGACGGGTCTATTCCCTGTGCCTCCTGGTCACTCTTCATTAGAGCCAGAGGCATTATGAGGCTCACACTCATATTTTGAGGGAAAGATATTTCATAGTGGCTACGGTAACCTTCACATTATATCACATCATAATTTATATTTTTCTTTGTCGACTAACATTTGATGACATTAAGACTGATCAGTTGGTTCAGGTGGAGTCAGCCTAAACCCTCCACTATAAAGAAGAGCCTATGGGAAGCTTAATCGATGAGATATCGTATTACAAGACACCTTATCCTTATAGCATCCGTTGTTGATTGTTACCTAGGTAATCATTTAACTGTGATTACAAAATGGTGATTTTTCTTTTTCTATTAAAAAATAAATCTTACACCTGTAGAACAGTTGGAAGTACAGTACAGAAAATTGTTTTTTTCCTATATATTTGACTTCCCTGGTGGCTCAGACAATAACTCATCTGCCTACAATTCAGGAGACCTGGGTTCAATCCCTGGGTCAGGAAGATCTCCTGGAGAAGGAAATGGCAACCCACTCCAGTATTCTTGCCTGAAAAATCCCATGGATGGAGGAGCCTGGTAGGCTATTGTCCACAGGATTGCAGAGAGTCGGGCACGACTGAGCGACTTCACTTCTACGTATTTGAAAGTTTGTTAAGGCTGTGATGCCCAGGCATCTTTTAATACTTTCATGTATTTCATGCAACAAGGGCATTCTACATAACCACAGTTCAAACATCGAAATCAGTAAATTAATATTGACACATTGCTATCATCTAATCTTGGACCCCATTCAAGTTTGGCCAAATACCTCAGTAATATACTTCATAAGAAAAAGATCCAGTTCAGAATCTTGCACTGTGCTTAGCTGTCAAGCTTCTTTGTTTTCTTTTGAGTTGGAACAGTTTCTCTGCTCTTTTTTGACCTTTACAGACTTGGCTTTCTTGAAGATTACAGAGCACTCACAGTATGTCCTTCAATTTGTGTTTGACTGGTATTTCCTGATGACTAGAGCCAGTTATGCAACTGTAGCAGAAATGTCACAAAAGTGATACTGTGTTCTTGTTCCAAACTATCAAGTGGCTCATGATTTTGATTTGTTCCTTTGCTGATGACATTCACTTTCATCCCTGGATTAAGGTAGCCTCTGCCAGGTTTCTCCACTGCGAGGTTATTCTTTATCCTTTTGTAATTACTTAATATTTTAAGGAGCGGTACTTTGAAACTATTTAAATGTCCTGCTCTTCGTGAGATTTTCAACTTATTTATTGTTATAGCAGTGTTGTATGTTATATTCTCCTATTTTACGCAATGAGTTATAATCCATTAGTAGCATTTCAAATTTTGATGCTCAAATAGATTTGGCCAGTCAGAGCCTCTTGAGAGTTGGCTCCTGTATCCTTTTGACATGACTCCATATTCTTTGAGGAGTTACCTGCTTTCTGATACAAGATGATCCAGGTATATCATGACCTTTCATTGCCAAGGGTTAGAGGATGAAGAGGTAAGGGGAAGAATCAAAAAGATGATTTTCTAATTTGATTCTTCCTTCTGTATATTTTGTCTGGGGTTTGTCTTTAAAGTCACACTCATCCACTTTGTTATCCAGAATATTGTGCTTAATTCTTCTCTTTATTTGTTAGTTTTCAAAATAAGGAGTGGTACCCTAGCAGTATTTGATGGTGATGATGAGTTTGTTTAAAAATTAAAATTATGAACTCGTTAAATTTTGTTTTTATATTTGAATTTGATGTTTCAATTTATTGTTTTTGTTGTTCCATTTTGTGTTCACATTGTCCCATTTTTGGGTGTCGTGGGTCCCTTTACGTTGACTTCTGTGTCCTTTTCACATGGACCCCACTCATCTTTCATAGCTTCTTGCTTTTTCGGCGCAGCAAGATGATCCAATCTGTGGTGTAAGCTTCTGGTTCTAATTTGGAATAAATCAAGAAATCTAGTCAGAGGTGATATTTAGAATCATGATCTGGGTGCCAGAGGAATTTATTGCTACCAGGTAGTCATTGCTTCTCCCCTTCATGGATGGTAGCCTTGTCATGGCAAAGGGACTTGCATAACTCAGTGAAGCTTTGAGGCATGCTGAGTAGGGCCCCCCAAGACAGATGGGTCATAGTGAAGAGTTCTGACAAAACATGGCGCCTGGAGGAGAAAATGGCAACCCACTCCAATATTCTTGCCCGGAGAGCCCCATGATCAGTGTGAAAAAGGATACGGGTATGACATCACTGGAAGATGAACCCCTCAGGTCAGAAGGTGTCCGACATGCTACTGGGAAGAGCAGAGGGTAGTTACTAATAGCTCCAGAAAGAATGAAGTGGCTGGGCCAAAGCAGAAATGATTCCCAGTTGTGGATGTATCTTGTGGTGAAAGTGAAATCTGATGCTATAAAGAAGATGGCAATAGTACATAGGAACCCGGGATGTCAGGTAAATGAATCAAGGTAAGTTGGGCATGGTCAATCAGGAGATGGTAGGAGTGAACATAGACATCTTACCAATCAGTGAACTAAAATGGACAGGAATGGGTGAATTTAATTCAGATGACCATTATATCTACCACTGCAGGCAAGAATCCCTTAGAAGAAATAGAGTAGCCATCATAGTCAACAAAAGAGTCTGTACTTGTATGCAACCTCAAAAAGGATAGAATGATCTCAGTTTGTTTCCAAGGCGAACCATTCAACATCACAGTAATCCAAGTCTATGCTTCAATTATTGATGTCAAAGAAGCTGAAGTTGAAGGGTTCTATGAAACCCTATAATACCTTCTAGAACTAACACCAAAAAAGATATCCCTTTCATTATAGGGAAATGGAATGCAAAAATAAGAAGTCAAGAGATACCTGGAGTAACAGGTGAGTTTGGCCTTGGAGTACAGAATGAAGCAAGGCAAAGGCTAATAGAGTTTTGTCAAGAAAACAAGCTGGTCTTAGAAAATCCCCTTTTCTAACAATCTAAGAGACGACTCTACACATGGACTTCACCAGAAGGTCAATACCAAAATCAGATTGATTATATTCTTTGCAACCAAAGAAGGAGAAGCTTTATACAGTCAGCAAAAACAAGACTTTGCACTGACTGTGACTTAGATCTTGAGCTCCTTATTGCAAAATTCAGGCTTAAATTGAAGAAAGTAGGGAAAATCACTAGACCAGTCAGGTATGACCTAAATCAAATTCCTTATGATTATACAGTGGAGGTGATGAATAGATTCAGTGGATTAGATCTGGTAGAGAGAGTGCCTGAAGAACTATGGATGGAAGTTTGTAACATTGTACAGGGGTCAGTAACCAAAATCATGAAATCAAGAAATGCAAGATGGCAAAGTGGTAGTCTGAGGAGGCCTTACATATAACCGAGAAAAGAAGGGAAGCAAAAAGCAAGGCAGAAAGGGAAAGATATACCCAACTTAATATGAATTCCAGAGATAGCAAGGAGAGATAAGAAGGCCTTCTTAAATCAACAATGCAAAGAAATAGAGGAAAACAGTAGAATGAGAAATATTAGAGATCTCTTCAAGAAAACTGGAGATTTCAAGGGAATTTCATGCAAGGATGGGCATGATAAAGAACAGAAATGTTAAGGACCTAACAGAAGAAAAAGAGATTAAGAAAAGTTGGCAAGAATACACACAAGAACTATATAAAAAAGGTCTTAATGTCCTTAATAACCACAATGGTGTGGTCACTTACCTGGAGTCAGACATCTTGGAATGTGAAGTCAAGTGGGCCTTAGAAAGCATCACTGCAAACAAAACTAGTGGAGGTGATGGAATCCAGCTGAGCTATTGCAGATCCTAAAAGACAATGCTGTTAAAGTGCTACACTCAGTATGTAAGCAAATTTGGAAAATTCAACAGTGGGCACAGGACTGGAAAAAGTAAGTTTTCATTGTAATCTCAGAGAAGGGCAATGACAAACAATGTTCAAACTACCATACATTTGCACTCATTTCACTTGCGTGCAAAGTTATACTCCAAATCCTTCAAGCTAGGCTTCAGGAGTACATGAACTGAAAACTTTCAGATGCACAAGCTAGGTTTAGAAAAGGCAGAGGAACCACAGATCAAATTGCCAACATCCACTGGATCATGCAGAAAGCAAGGGAACTCCAGAAAAACATCTACTTCTACTTCATTGACTGTGCTAAAGCCTTTGACAGTGTGGAACACACCTGTGGAAAATTCTTAAAGAGGTGGGAGTATGAGGCCACCTTACCTGTTTCCTGAGAAACATATGTGTGGGTCATGAAATGACAGTTAGAACTGAACTCGGAACAAGTGACTGGTTCAAAACTAGGAGTATGAGAAGGCTGTATATTGTTACCCTACTTATTTAACTTATATGCAGTATACATCCTGCAAAATATTGAGCTGGATGAATCACAAGCTGGAATCAAGTTTGCTGGGAGAAATATCAACATTCTCAGCTATGCAGATGATACCACTCTAAAGGCAGAAAGTGAAGAGAAACCAAAGAACCTCTTCGATGAGGGTGAAAGAGGAGAGTGAAAAAGCTGGCTTGAAACTCACCATTAAAAAAGAACAACTAGATCATGGCATCTGGTCACACTACTTCATGACATATAGAGGGGGGGAATGTGGAAGCAGTGACAGCTTTTAATTTCATGGGCTCCAAAATCATTGCAGATGGTGACTGCAGCCATGAGATTAAAAGATGCTCCTTGGAAGGGAAACTGTGATAGACCTAGACAACATGTTGAAAAGCAGAGACATCAGTTTGCTGATGAAGGTCGCTATAGTCACATACATGGTTTTTCCAGTAGTCATGTATGAATATGAGAGTTAGATCATAAAGAAGACTGAGACCTGGAGAATTAATACCTTTGAATTATGGTGCTGGAGAAGACTCTTGTGAGTCCCTGAGACTGCAAGCAGATTAAACCAGGCAATCCTAAAGGAAGTGAAAGTGAAATCAGTCACTCAGTCATGTCTGATTCTTTGTGACCCCATGTAGCCTGCTGGGCACCTCTGTCCATGGAGTTCTCCAGGCAAGAATACTGGAGTGCGTTGCCATTCCCTTCTCCAGGGGATCTTCCTGACCCAGGGATTGAACAGTGGTCTCCCACATTGCAGGCAGATTCTTTACTATCTGAGCCACCAAAAAGCCTTATCCCAAAGGAAATCAACCCTGAATATTCATTGAAAGGACTGATGCTGAAGTTGAAGCTCCAGTATTTTGGCTACCTGATCTGAAGAGCTGATTCTTTAGAAAAGACCCTGATACTGGGAAAGATTGGAGGCAAAAAGAGAAGCGGGCAGCAGAGGATGAGATGATTAGATAGGATCACTGACTCGTTTGGTGGCTAAGTCATGTCTGACTCTTTGTGACACCGTGGACAGCAGCACACCAGGCTGCTGTGACCTCCGTTATCTCCCAGGTTTTATTCAAGTTCATGTCCATTGAGGCGGTGACTGGAAAAATCACAGCTTTGACTATATTGACTTTTGTTGGCAGTGTGCTGTCTCTGCCTTTTAATATGCTGTCCATGTTTGTCATAGCTTTACTTCCAAGGAGCAAGCCATTAGCATAATCTATCTAGAGGTGCACCATGAACTTCCTGAGTAGCATGAACCGTTGGGTGTGGTCTGGATAACAAGGACACTCCTTATCATTTGGGAGATCCTAAGTGTTCAGAAGTTATCTCTGAGGAGCTGGGACACATCCCTCCTTACGTAAACACTGCAGGTGTGTACTACAGCATATCGATGCTATGAGTTGTATGTTATTCACTACACAACAAGGCTTTTATTTAATATTTTTGCTTTATAATCATGTCTCTTTTATGCTAAAACTCCTGGCTGCAACTCAGGTATTTAATTATCTCTGGTTTTTGAAATTAGAGGAGCTAAGAGACCTGCCGCTTGAGAAACCTGCATGCAGGTCAAGAAGCAACAGTTAGAACTGGACATGGAACAACAGACTGGTTCCAAACAGGAAAAGGAGTACATCAAGGCTGTATTTGACTTATATGCAGACTACATCATGAGAAATGCTGGGCTGGAGGAAGCACAAGCTGGAATCAGGATTGCCGGGAGAAATATCAATAACCTCAGATATGCAGATGATACCACCCTTATGGCAGAAGGTGAGGAAGAACTACTAAACAGCCTCTTGATAAAAGTAAAAGAGGAGAATGAAAACGTTGGCTTAAAGCTCAACATTCAGAAAACTCGATCGTGGCATCTGGTTCCATCACTTCATGGCAAATAGATGGGGAAACAGTGGAAACAGTGTCAGACTCATTTTTGGGGGCTCCAAAATCGCTGCAGATGGTGACTACAGCCATGAAATTAGAAGACGTTTACTCCTTGGAAGGAAATAGACAGCATATTAAAAAGCAGAGACATTACTTTGTCAACAAAGATCTAGTCAAGGCTATGGTTTTTCCAGTGGATGTATTTTCCATTCCATGTATGGATGTGAGAGTTGGACTATAAAGAAAGCTGAGCACTGAAAAATTGATGCTTTTGAACTGTGGTGTTGGAGAAGACTCTTGAGAGGCCCTTGAACTGCAAGGAGATCCAACCAGTCCATTCTGAAGGAGATCAGTCCTGGGTGTTCATTGGAAGGACTGATGCTGAAGCTGAAGCTCCCGTACTTTGGCCACCTGATGCGAAGAGTTGACTCATTTGAAAAGATCTGATGCTGGAGAAGATTGAGGGCAGGAGGAGAAGGGGTTGCCAGAGGATGAGATGGTTGGATGGCATCACTGACTCAATGGACATGGGTTTGGGTGGACTCCGGGAGTTAGTGATGGGCAGAAAGGCCTGGCGTGCTGCGGTTCATGGGGTCGCAAAGAATTGGACACGACTGAGCGACTGAACTGAACTAAACTGAGCTGAAGAAATACAAGAAGGCTACTTATAATGTTAAACCAAAAAGTAAGGATACAAATTAGTGCTGTAATATTTGGTATAATACACAAGTGTTCAATGGGTGTGAATGAGAATGGCCATAGTGGTTTAATGGAATTGGCAGGTTATGGAAACCTGAATGATAATAAACAGAGGCCCAAGTGTAATGGTTCATCATATTAGAAGCTCATCCTTGCTCCTGTACCAGTCCAGAGGCTTCTTGGTTGGCAGGAGGATTCTGGTTCAAGATGGTCATCGAGAATTCAGGTTAGTGGCAGAAATTATATCTTTAACAAATACCTTCTGAAGTTGCTTTGAATATTGCCATCTCAGTCTCCTGAAAGCATGAAGTGAATGTACCAGTTTTTATGGATTATTTACTGGGGATCATTCAAACCACTTCCACGCCCATTTGATTGGCTAGGACTCATTCTTAGGGCCCCGGTTAGGCAGTGAAACGTGGTAAAGCTACACTCCCAGCAGAAAGATAAGAATTAATTTGATGATTAGTTCGCAGTCTGTATCACTCAGCATTTGAGGGGAAACTTTGAAGAGGCATATGATTTGGAGACGAAAAAGGGAACATACCCCAGAGGAAGCTGAAGAACAGAGGGCGAGGCAGATGACAGTCATGTTACGTGGTTGCGAAAAAGTAAGTTTTGGAAATGGCTGGAAGCGTGTTTCAATAGATTGTTCCTTGAGTCACATGAATTTATAAGTGTTTATGAATTAGTTTCTCTAACTACACTAACACTTCCTAGTACAGTATCTGTCACATGGCAGGTATATGATTAATGTTATGAAATCAAGATGCTAATTTAGATTATTTAGACTCTTGGTTTAAATCAGAAGAATGCTCCCTTTGAGAAACTTATCTGTTATCCACAGGACATTTTACTTTTAAAAGAGATCTAATCAGCTAATACTCTAATACATGGATTTTTCTTTTTAAAGCAGAGACTTTAAATATCAGTATATCTCAGAATGATCTTACCTTAAGCTGCCAGTGTCTTTTCATAGTGTTTATTTGCTCTTCTGTGTATATACATTGAATTTATGCCTTTATGAGAGGGGTCAATGTTATTTGCCAGTATTACTGATACAGATTGAAATAAATTTGATTTGTTGCAAACATAGATATTATATTTATTTTATAATGAAAGATATCTTTAAAATGGTTAGACTAAAAATAAAGCTGCTCAAAAGAAAAAAAAAAAGGAAAAGTAGAAGATGGAAAACTGGTAAATGATTGTAGAAATATTTAAGATATAAACATCTTATCTATTTTTATTCTTATTTATCTCTGTTTAGCTAGAAGATGAAAACTTATTCTGAATAAAATATTTTGATTAGTTTACTTACCACTATTTTGTGTCTGTTGATATGAATTTTGTTCATATCTGTATCAGAGCACAAAACTTAATGATAAAGCATAGCCACACTAATAATTTGTGTTCTGAGTGACTTCTCAAGGAACTGACTTCTCAAGGAACTGCAAATGTGTAGAAATATTTCTAGGGAGAGGAGTGAAAAAATTTTCACTCCTGGGAAAAAAAATTTTTGTATGTTGCTTGGCCTATACATCTGGTTGAACTCATTTATGAATGAAGGATTTCAGTTACTATATAAGGTTTTGCTTTTGATCATTCAAATCCTCCAGACCCTGTGCCTGAAGGGGTGAAACAGGATCGACTGCAGTGGACGGCCTTTCCTCTTCTCTGGCTTCTGTTTGGGTTGGACGGTGGAGCGCTTGGAGTAGGTCAGAGGGAGAGAGGAATGATTTAATCCTTTAGTCTTTACCCTGTGGCATCACACCACAAACTGGATGCATCCTTTGCCCAAAAGTTACAGCTATTTTCAGGTAGCTCAGTCTTTTCTCTCTCTCTCTCTCACCCTCCTGGAAACAGTGACAGACTTTATTTCCAAAATCACTGCAGATGGTGCATGCAGCCATGAAATTTAAAAACACTTACTCCTTGGAAAACTCCACAACACATCCCATCCTCCACCCCCACCCCCTGCCCCGCCACCCTGCCACCTCCCAAGACAGACCAGCCGTGTGAAGCCCCCAGCACACAGCATCTACTTATACCTGTCCACAGTAGTCATGTATGGATGTGAGAGTTGGACTGTGAAGAAGGCTGAGCACCGAAGAATTGATGCTTTTGAACTGTGGTGTTGGAGAAGACTCTTGAGAGTTCCTTGGACTGCAAGGAGATCCAGCCAGTCCATTCTAAAGGATATCAGTCCTGGGTGTTCTTTGGAAGGAATGATGTTAAAGCTGAAACTCCAGTACTTTGGCCACCTCATGCGAAAAGTTGACTCATCGGAAAAGACTCTGATGCTGGGAGGGATTGGGGTCAGGAGGAAAAGGGGACGACAGAGGATGAGATGGCTGGATGGCATCACCAACTTGATGAACGTGAGTTTGAATGAACTCTGGGAGTTGGTGATGGACAGGGAGGCCTGGTGTGCTGCAGTTCATAGGGTTGCAAAGAGTCGGACATGACTGAGTGACTGAACTGAACTGACTCCTTGGAAAAAAAGTTTTGACCAACTAGATAGCATATTAAAAAGCAGAGACATTACTTTATCAACAAAGGTCTGTCTGGTCAAGGCTATGGTTTTTCCAGTGGTCATGTATGGATGTGAGAGTTGGACTGTGAAGAAGGCTGAGAGCCGAAGAATCGATGCTTTTGAACTGTGGTGTTGGAGAAGACTCTTGAGAGTCCCTCAGACTGCAAGGAGATCCAACCAGTTCATCCTAAAGGAAATCAGTCCTGAATATTCATGGAAGAACTGATGCTGAAGCTGAAACTCCAATACTTTGGCCACTTGATGTGAAGAACTGACTCATTGGAGAAGAGCCTGATGCTGGGAAAGATTGAAGATGAGAGGAGAAGGGGATGACAGAGCNCTTGAGAGTCCCTCAGACTGCAAGGAGATCCAACCAGTTCATCCTAAAGGAAATCAGTCCTGAATATTCATGGAAGAACTGATGCTGAAGCTGAAACTCCAATACTTTGGCCACTTGATGTGAAGAACTGACTCATTGGAGAAGAGCCTGATGCTGGGAAAGATTGAAGATGAGAGGAGAAGGGGATGACAGAGCATGAGATGGTTGGATGGCATCACCGACTCGATGGACATGAGTTTGAGTGAACTCCTGGAGTTGGTGATGGACAGGGAGGCCTGGCGTGCCGTAGTCCATAGGGTCACAAAGAGTTGGACACGACTGAGCGACTGAACTGAACTGAACTGAATTAGGAAAGTACTTGTAGGACAGCCCCAAATTTAATCTGAGGAGATGAGCTCAACTGATACATAAACTGTCCCAAGTTTTTATCTCTCTTAATTTGACATTCAGGAATTATTTTTTTAAACAAAACTTAGATGAATTAAAACTATGGATGTATAGATCAGTAGGTAAGAAGAAAGGTAATTTAGGACTGCACTGTGCTCTGTCCCTGTTTCAGAGACAGGGTTAGGCGGCCTCTCTGAGCTTAGTTATGGTATAGTGTTTTTTTTTAATTTTTTGATAAATCCTTGTTTCATTGCCTAAGCTGGAGTCATATTGGAGGGTATTATAAAGTCCAGGATCCTAAATGGCAACCACCATGTGAGGAGTGATATAATTTTTCTCCTCTCGGTGATGGTGTTGCTGGTGTTTGTGTGTGTGGGAGGGAAGTTGAGTTGTGTTGGTGATACAAGTTCATGAGGCTAAACTACTTTGAAGGTTAATTTAAAATTAGAAAAAACTTCCTGAAGTCAGTGCTGGATCATACTTTCTAGCATAGTAATCCACATTTTTTTTTCTTTCTAGTATAGTAATCCAGACACTTTTGGTGAATTTTTTAAAATATAAATTTATTTATTTTAATTGGAGGCTAATTACTTTACAATATTGTATTGGTTTTGCCATACATCATCATGAATCCACCACAGGTATACATGTGTTCCCCATCCTGAACCCCCCTCCCACCTCCCTCCCCGTACCATCCCTCTGGGTCATCCCAGTGTACCAGCCCCAAGCATCCTTGTTTTTCTAGTTCCATCCCCTTTGCTAGAGTTTATAATATTTAGTGGTATTCCACAATCCTGAAATGGTAAGTTTGAAATTAGATATAACAGTTTCGGATCATCTTACAAATTTTATGCTTTTCTGACCTACAGGTACATGAGCTGGCTCCCTGAAGAACTGCCCTTTTGTATACATAAACTTGAAACGCCTGACCCCGGAGGTATGAAAGGGTAAGTGGTACTTACAGCCTTAGACAGAGACCAACATTTTCATTGTGCGTAACAACAGAAGTTTGCAAGCTCTTAGAAAGTACATATGTTCCTGATCATGTTTAACAGACGCTATTCTCCTTGCAGCTTATATTTGGTGCGTGTCTTTGAGCTCTAAGTTTAATGTATTCTTTTGGACTAGACTGATACCAGGTAGAGTATTAAAACCAAAATCAAGTGGCTGCAACAGTGGGTGAACAATGTATGTCTTAGTTCAGGGTCCTGTCACCATCCACCAGACCCCTGTGGTCCCGTGGAGTTACTGTGGTTTTGCAGAGACGTTGGTCTCTTATCTCTCTCTCCCTTTAGCCTGAAATAGCCTTTTTCTTTTCTTCCTTCATTCGGAATACACTCCCCCGGGGCTCGAGTCTGTGGTAGGTGTTTATCCAGTGTGCCCTCAGACTGTGCATCACCATCTGTTGTGCAGTTGACTATTTACTCCACTAAATTATGTGTTCCTTGAGGGAAGGAACTGTAATTATTTATATTTCCAGAGTCAGTGCAATGATTATGAATATGGCTTTTGCCGTCTGTGAGACCTGGGTTTGAGTTCCAATTTGCCATTCATAAGGCGCATGACCCTGGCTGAACTATTTATATCTTTAGAGCTGTAGTTTCTTCCTTAAAAAAATGGAGAAAATAGTATTCTATAATTCAAGTATCTTGAGGATGAAAGTGTATATATACAGAAAGCACTTAGCTTAGAAGGATATTACATACTCAATAATTATTATAGGTTATTCCCAGCAGATGTAGAATAAATCTTTCAGTTTTTTTTTAAGACTTAAAAACATATTTATTTATTTATTTTGCTTTTGGTCGTGTTGGGTCTTCGCTGCTGTGAAAGGACTTTCTCTAGTTGCGGTGAGTCGGGGCTCCTCTTCGTTTGGACACACAGGCTTCTCACTGCAGCGGTTTCTTTTGTTGCGGAGCATGGGCTGTAGGCATGTAGGCTTCAGGGTTAGCAGCACATAGGCTCAGAAGTTGTGCTGTGCGGGGTCTAGGCGTATGGGCTCTGTAATTTCGGCATGTGGACTCTGGTAGTCTAAAACTACTCTAGACTCAGTAGTTGTGGTGAGTGGACTTAGCTGCTCTGTGGCATGTGGGATCCTCCTGGACCAGGGATCAAACCCACGTCCCCTGCATTGGCAGGAAGATTCCTGTCCACTGTACCACCAGCAGAAGTGAAGTCCCAATCTTTCAGTTCTTGTACACGACTTCCCTGGTGGCTCAAGCAGTAAAGCATCTGCCTACAATGCAGGAGACCTGGGTTCAGTCCCTGGATCAGGAAGATCCCCTGGAGCAGGAAATAGCAACCCACTCCAGTACTCTTGCCTGGAAAATCCCGTGGACAGAGAAGCCTGGTGGGCTACAGTCCATGGAGTCGCAAAGAGTCAGGGGCGACTGAGTGACTTCACTTTTTCTCCAGACTTATTGGACATGGATACCTATGAAAGTAAACTTTGTGATTGTCTTGAATCATTGACCCACAGGGAAAAGTGTTATCCATGAAGCAAATAAAAACCAAGGGCAAGATCTGACAGCTAGTTTTGGTTGCCATGCTATTGCAAACATTACCCTCTACCCACTCAAATATCATCATCATATTGGTATAAAATTGGTTTCAAAATATTGAAATTGAGAGTTGTGGTAAGTTACCCTGCTCTGATTAATGAGGAAATTGTTGAGAAAATAAAGTCCAAGCTGATTTTTATGGCATAAAGCTGTCTTCTTTAGCTCTCTTAAGAGCTCCATCCTGCATTTTTTGGCTCTCATCATATGCAGTTTTATTGTAAACACCCTCTTCTAAAAGTTTCCAGTTTTCCCAATTAACATAGCAAACACTTAATCCTCTTCCATGATCAAGACTAAAAGTTATTTGGCTGATAAGAATTTCTCAATAACATAATATATAATTTACCATTTCACTTTTTGTATTCCCACCTTACCATATAGGTTTCATGGCGTATTTCTCACATGGATATTTTTCCCTGCTAAACTGTAAACCACATGATGGCAGATGCTGGTATACAGCAGGTGCTTACTGTATCTAAGTGCAGGAACACATGGTAAGAAATCTAGGTACATTTAAGGTATATTAGTAATGAATGCTTACATTTCAACTCCACTTGCTTGCCATGCACATTAATAAACAACTATCTATTTCTCATATTTTCTAGAGTTTGTAGGTTCTTAAATGTATTGTTTGTTATACAGGTCAGTGTTCAGTTCAGTTCGGTCACTCAGTCATGTCCTACTCTTTGCGACTCCATGGACCAAAGCGTGCCAGACCTCCCTGTCTATCACCAGCTCCCAGAGTTTACCCAAACTCATGTCCATTGGGTCGGAGATGCCATCCAGCCATCTTATCCTCTGTCATCCCTTTTTCCTCCTGCCTTCAGTCTTTCCCAGCATCAGGGTCTTTGCAGATGAGTCAGTTCTTCACATCAGGTGGCCAAAATATTGGAGTTTCAGCTTCAACATCATTCCTTCCAATGAACACTCAGGTCTGATCTCCTTTAGAATGGACTGGTTGGATCTCTTGTGGTCCAAGGGACTCTCAAGAGTCTTCTCCAACACCACAGTTCAAAAGCATCAATTCTTCAGCATTCAGCCTTCTTTGTAGTCCAACTTCATAGGTCAGTGTACTTGACTTAATAATCTGGGAAGATAATCTCTATAGGCATCAGGAGGATGTACGTATAACATTTAGGGATCTTTTATTTTTATTTATTTATTTTTTGGAGGGATCATTTATTTTAATGTAGATCTTATCCTTTCTTAAACACAGCCCATATCACTAATGTAGTAACATATGAAAACAGTGAAAATGAAAACAGTTTCCCATGAGGAAGATTTGATGATATCCAATTTGTTTATGAAATGAGCTTATATGATTTGGCCAACATAAACACAATGAGTTAAGACTTAAGATTATGGTTCAAGTCAAATAAGACCAATAACATGAGTTTATTATTCTGAGGTCAAACTGTCTAAGTAAGACCCACTACAAGGTTAGAACTTATCAATTCTGCTCAGAAAGAGAAGGAACCAAAGGGAAGTGTGTCTTCAGTTCAGTTCAGTCACTCAGTCGTATCCGACTCTTTGCGACCCCACGAATTGCAGCACGCCAGGCCTGCCTGTCCATTACCAACTCCCAGAGTTCACTCAGACTCACGCCCATCGAGTCAATGATGCCATCCAGCCGTCTCATCCTCTGGCGTCCCCTTCTCCTCCTGTCCCCAATCCCTCCCAGCATCAGAGTCTTTTCCAATGAGTCAACTCTTCGCATGAGGTGGCCAAAGTACTGGAGTTTCAGCTTTAGCATCATTCCTTCCAAAGAAATCCCAGGGCCTATCTCGTTCAGAATGGACTGGTTGGATCTCCTTGCAGTCCAAGTGTGTCTTAGCCAGTGGCTAAGTGTGGCTGCTTCCTGTATCTCACCTGTGTTTGAGGTGCAGACATTTTCTCATTCCCTATATCCGTCTTACCAATCTTCTGTGTCCTGATTATATGCAGGAAGCAGAGTTATGGTTGCCCTCCCTAAAAAGCTCGTGTAATCTCTCCCTGCTCCTCCTCTGGCCAAAGAATTGTTCAGATGTGACGCTTGAGACACAAACTGAAGTCCAGTCTCTACTAATTAGGGCTTCCCTGGTGGCTTAGTAGTAAAGATTCTGCCTGTGATGCAAGAGTTGCAGATTCCATCCCTGTGTTGGGAGGATCCTTGGAGGAGGAAATGGCAACCCACTCCAGTATTCTTGCTTGGGAAATCCCACGGACAGAGGAGGCTGGTGGGCTGCAGTCCATGGGGTCACAGAAGAGTCAGATAGGACTTAGTGACTAAACAACATCCACAACTCGACTCATCAGTAATGTGACCTTGGACACGTTTCTTAAACTCCCTGAAGCATAGTTACTGCCATTGTAAAATGAGATTGCATATTAATATCTTTACCGTATATTTATGAGGACCAAGTGGGAGAATGCACAGGAAGACACTAAGTGAATTGTGGAACAAGAAAAAGTGAGTCTACTGTTACAAATCTGTGCTAGACTGTGAGCACTGGGAGGCAGGGATTATTTTCTTTGTCTCTAACTTTCCAGCTTCTTTCTTTTAAGGATGGCATTGGTAGAAGGACCCTGTTCTATTACCACCTGTTGAGGGATGAAATGTGAACTTGGGGACTTGCCATGTTTTAGTCCACTTACTGGACAACCTTGAGGTTAACTGTCTGTAGAGCCAAGTGTTCTCCATGGCAATATTTCTTGATGGGAATCTTTTCCACATAAATTTGATGAGGGAGAAACTAGTGAAGAAGAAGAAGAGATGGATTATTTATTATGAACAGAAGGAAATAGAAAATATATTCTGGTTCTATCTTACTGCCTTGTAAAGAGCACACTCACCATAATTTACCATTTTATTGGTAATTCAGGGACACCATTAAGAATAGTAATCATCCTCTGGTATAACACTATGACGACTTCAGGGAACATGCTGTATATTGGGTTATTTACCTTGATATCAAATAATTCCAAATTGTTGGGTATTTTGAAATGTGATATATTCTATACATTTATAATTTTTGTTTCCTCCTCTCTTCACTTCATTTCAGACGTTTTCTCCCTTTTATTTTCTGCTTTCTCAAAGAAATCAAGAGAGGGCCATAGTGCTCCAAAGAAGCCCACCTCTCTGTAGGGCCCCCTCAGCAGAGGTGAGTCGGGATTCCAGGTCCTAAGTACTCCCAGAGTACTCAGCCTCCTCAGCCCCATCCCTTCCCCCCACGAAGCGTCTCGGGACAGTAGGTTTAAGTGATCAGGACAAGACGTCCATGCTTTCCAGGTCATCACTCATTTCCTAAACTTCAATCCTCTTTGTCCAGATGTGTCTGTTGTGGCCCCATCTCTCCCTGCTTCTCCCTCTTCTGAACCTCTCCATTGTGCCTTCTGGAATCACGTTCAGTGAAGGAGTGAGTCTGTCTGGGACTGAAAGAGCAAATATCAGCTCAGACTGAAAAGGGGAAAAAAAAAATCCCTGCCATTCATCGGGCTCGGTGGCCAAAGATAAAGCCAACTGCCAAGCGGATAGGAGGCGGCAACCTTAAAAGGCCACAAGGCTCCTTTGTTTGAATGACTATTGCTTTCTTGCCCATGACATCCTGGACCTACTTCGTTCTCCTCATGTATTACTGGGGACACACAATCACTCAGCCACTCTTGCCTCATAACATCCCCTGATCCCTAGTTAATGCGTGAAGTGAAGTGAGAAGTCGCTCAGTTGTGTCCAACTCTTTGTGACCCCATGGACTATACAGTCCATGAAATTCTCCAGCCCAGAATACCAGTGTGAGTAGCCTTTCCCTTCTCCAGGGGATCTTCCCAACTCAGGGATCAAACTCATCCCGTGTTGCAGGCAGATTCTTCACTAGCTGAGCCACCAGGGAAGCCCAAGAATACTGGAGTGGGGAGCCTATCCCTTCTCCAGGAGATCTGCCCCACCCAGGAATCAAACCGGGGTCTCCTGCATTGCAGGCAGATTCCTTACCCGCTGAGCCACCAGGGAAGTGCTAGCTAGTGCTCGCATCTCCACATTCCAGCATTCTGCAGCTCCGCTCAGCCCCTCCTCCGAATCCCTCAGCAGGAACCCAGCCCTACAAAGCTCGTTTTCCTCCTCCCTCTTGTTGAAAGGGCTCTTCCAGGATTCCTCTGAGTGCCTTTTTTCACTGCATCAAGTTAATCGATCTGATTTTGTCAGACTGCAGTTTTGCTCCTCATGGTCCTGGGCTGATTAGACCAGTCACTGCAAACTGCCCTTGTCACTGACCTCTTCCTGAACGTGACATCGATGCTGTGTTCTAACTGGACCTGGGCCCTTGTTCCCCTGCAGCCTTCCCAAGCGGGAGCTGTGTTTTCTTTCACATGTTTTCTACTGCTGGACCTGCAGATGGAGTCTATGTACTCTTTGCGGATTCCAATCATCCCTCCTTCTCCTTGCAGACACTCAGCTTTAAATCGTATTTCATCAGACTGCATTACTGCCCCCTACTCTTCCTGATTGCAATCATCTGTTGCCACCATCTGTTTCACCCACACCCACTACCTTTTATTCTTGGAAGATTTTAGCTTTTGGCTTACTGACACTCTTTACAGTAATACTGTTGTAATTCTCGATCGTTTCACTGTCTGCAGAGATCTTTGCACCCAAAACCCTGACCCAACAGTTCCTTGACCTACCCTTCTCTAGTGACTTTTGTCCTCAGCAATCCCTAAATTTTTCACTCCCCTGGTCATGTTTTAGGCTCTGTCAGTACACATAATTTAATATTTCCATAATCTTAATTTCAAGCTCCCTTCTCCCCAAAACTCATCTCCTGCCTTTTTTTTTTTTTTTCAGCTTATGTTCTCCAATTATCTCAACCCCAGTAATCTTCCAATCCGATCAGGTATGATTCCACCAGAATTCTAGTGTCTGTAACTCGCTTTGTGTCCTCATTTCCTTACTTTTTGGTCTTAACGTTACACGATTTATCCTTATAATGACTTCTTACTTGACCTTGAAGAGTAAAACAATGTTATTTACATGCAACTCTCCCCCCTGTTCTATGGCTGTATAGCTGAACATGGCTGGAGAGAAATACACAACCCTGATGCCTGATTTTGCTTTATTTTATGTTTTATGAATGACGAATGACCTGTGATAAAACACGTGTAGTGTAAAACTTACCATTCTAACCATTTTGAAGTATACAATTCACTGGCATTAAGTGCATTCTAATTATTCTCCAACCATCACTACCACCAGTTTCCAGGACTTTTTCATTTTCTCAAACTGGTACTCTAACAATAACTTCAGACAACAGCTTTTAAATAATAACTTTTCATTTCTTGTTTCCTCAAACCCCCAGAAGCCACCATTGTACCTCGTGGCTACTGTCACAGGTACTCTCCTCTCGAGGTAATCTTGGTACCTGGTATAAGTGGAATCACATGGTATTTTTTCTTTTGAGACCTATTTATATTAAAAAGCAGAGACATTTCTTTGCCAACAAAGATCTGTCTAGTCAAGGCTATGGTTTTTCCAGTAGTCATGTGTGGATGTGAGAGTTGAACTATAAAGAAAGCTGAGCACCAAAGAATTGATGCTTTTGAACTGTGGTGTTGGAGAAGACTCTTGAGAGTCCCTTGGACTGCAAGGAGATCCAACCAGTCCATCCTAAAGGAAGTCAGCCCTGAATATTCATTCAAAGGACGATGCTGAAGTTGAAACTCCAATACACTGGCCACCTGATGCAAAGAGCTGATTCACTGGAAAAGACCCTGATGCTGGGAAAGATTGAAGGCAGGAGAAGGGGACGACAGAGGATGAGATGGTTGGGTGGTATCACTGACTCAATGGACAGGAGTTTGGGTAAACTCTGGGAGATGGTAATGGACAGGAAGGCCTGGCGTGCTGCAGTGCATGGGGTTGCAAAGAGTCAGATTCTGCAAAGAGCAGCTGAACTGAACTGAACCGTCTCGATTAGCACAGTGTTTTCAAGGTTCATTTGTGTTGTGCATATGTTAGACTTTCTTTCCTTTTTAAGGCTGTGTGTAATATAGCATATTTTGTTTTTCTGTTTGTGATTTCTTTTTTAAAATTTGTGATCACTTGTCTCCACTGGTTCTCAATGCTGCCAGATGGTCTTACTTCATTCTGAAGTCCATTTTATTCTCTGTCTCACAGACTGTTATTTTATACCATATTTTATTTTTTCAAACCCATTATGGTTCTGTCTCAGCTCTTAATCTTGATTTCCATGTTACTGAGAAATTAGAAGCAATCAGGAGAGAGCTTCTTTAAGATTCCACTCCCACATATATATCTTCCAATGAACATTTGCACTAATGTTCACTGTCTTCCTACCTCTTATTATCCATCTACATCACACCAGCTCACATCCCTTTTTCATTGTTACCCAAGGTCATTGTTTTAACACCTGTCCTCTCTTTCTTCTGCATCATCAGATTCCCTCATCTCTTAGAATTTCTTTTTTCACCATTTCACATGCTGGAACTTCTCTTATCTTAAAGATAACAACAACAAAACTTCCTGACTTACTTTCTTTTCCTACCACCATCACTTTTTCTCCTTATCTTTGTTGTAAACGTCTTTGAGAACTTTCTCTATACTTCCTGCCTCAGTTTTTTTTT
>SJYA01001171.1:268950-360631 GCA_006410615.1 Neotragus moschatus | reverse complement strand
TCTCCTGCCTTTTTTTTTTTTTTTCAGCTTATGTTCTCCAATTATCTCAACCCCAGTAATCTTCCAATCCGATCAGGTATGATTCCACCAGAATTCTAGTGTCTGTAACTCGCTTTGTGTCCTCATTTCCTTACTTTTTGGTCTTAACGTTACACGATTTATCCTTATAATGACTTCTTACTTGACCTTGAAGAGTAAAACAATGTTATTTACATGCAACTCTCCCCCCTGTTCTATGGCTGTATAGCTGAACATGGCTGGAGAGAAATACACAACCCTGATGCCTGATTTTGCTTTATTTTATGTTTTATGAATGACGAATGACCTGTGATAAAACACGTGTAGTGTAAAACTTACCATTCTAACCATTTTGAAGTATACAATTCACTGGCATTAAGTGCATTCTAATTATTCTCCAACCATCACTACCACCAGTTTCCAGGACTTTTTCATTTTCTCAAACTGGTACTCTAACAATAACTTCAGACAACAGCTTTTAAATAATAACTTTTCATTTCTTGTTTCCTCAAACCCCCAGAAGCCACCATTGTACCTCGTGGCTACTGTCACAGGTACTCTCCTCTCGAGGTAATCTTGGTACCTGGTATAAGTGGAATCACATGGTATTTTTTCTTTTGAGACCTATTTATATTAAAAAGCAGAGACATTTCTTTGCCAACAAAGATCTGTCTAGTCAAGGCTATGGTTTTTCCAGTAGTCATGTGTGGATGTGAGAGTTGAACTATAAAGAAAGCTGAGCACCAAAGAATTGATGCTTTTGAACTGTGGTGTTGGAGAAGACTCTTGAGAGTCCCTTGGACTGCAAGGAGATCCAACCAGTCCATCCTAAAGGAAGTCAGCCCTGAATATTCATTCAAAGGACGATGCTGAAGTTGAAACTCCAATACACTGGCCACCTGATGCAAAGAGCTGATTCACTGGAAAAGACCCTGATGCTGGGAAAGATTGAAGGCAGGAGAAGGGGACGACAGAGGATGAGATGGTTGGGTGGTATCACTGACTCAATGGACAGGAGTTTGGGTAAACTCTGGGAGATGGTAATGGACAGGAAGGCCTGGCGTGCTGCAGTGCATGGGGTTGCAAAGAGTCAGATTCTGCAAAGAGCAGCTGAACTGAACTGAACCGTCTCGATTAGCACAGTGTTTTCAAGGTTCATTTGTGTTGTGCATATGTTAGACTTTCTTTCCTTTTTAAGGCTGTGTGTAATATAGCATATTTTGTTTTTCTGTTTGTGATTTCTTTTTTAAAATTTGTGATCACTTGTCTCCACTGGTTCTCAATGCTGCCAGATGGTCTTACTTCATTCTGAAGTCCATTTTATTCTCTGTCTCACAGACTGTTATTTTATACCATATTTTATTTTTTCAAACCCATTATGGTTCTGTCTCAGCTCTTAATCTTGATTTCCATGTTACTGAGAAATTAGAAGCAATCAGGAGAGAGCTTCTTTAAGATTCCACTCCCACATATATATCTTCCAATGAACATTTGCACTAATGTTCACTGTCTTCCTACCTCTTATTATCCATCTACATCACACCAGCTCACATCCCTTTTTCATTGTTACCCAAGGTCATTGTTTTAACACCTGTCCTCTCTTTCTTCTGCATCATCAGATTCCCTCATCTCTTAGAATTTCTTTTTTCACCATTTCACATGCTGGAACTTCTCTTATCTTAAAGATAACAACAACAAAACTTCCTGACTTACTTTCTTTTCCTACCACCATCACTTTTTCTCCTTATCTTTGTTGTAAACGTCTTTGAGAACTTTCTCTATACTTCCTGCCTCAGTTTTTTTTTAATGAGTTCTACCTCTGTGTTTTGCTTCTACAACTCCAGTGAAACATCTCTTATTAAAGTGCCAGTCGATTTTTAAATCCAATGGGCATCAGTCCCAAGCCTTCTGCATCGAACCTGATGTGCAGGGATGATCCGGAGGGATGGTGTGGGGAGGGGGGGTGGGGTCAGGATTGGGAGCTCATGTACACTTGTGGCTGATTCATGTCAATGTATAGCAAAATAAATATAGTATTGTAAAGCAAAACAAGCTAAAACATAAAAATTTAAACTTAAAAAAAAAATAAATCCAATGGGCAAATCTCAGTCTTCCTGCTATGTCACCTTCAAAAGCATTTGGCACCGCTGACCCTTTCCTTCTCTTTCATGTACTGTTTCTTGGTTGGTTTCCTAGACTCTGTTGCTTATTGTGTTGTTTCTATGCCACTAACCTTTACTTATTAGTCATCTTTGCTGGCCATTTTTCCCTTCTCATTCTCTGATTTCTGAATGATAGAGACCTCAGGTCCCAGTCCTTGGTCCTTTTAGAATTTTTACATACATCCAATTCTGAATGAGTCTAAAGATCTTCACAAGTCTCATGGATTATATGTTGATAACAGTCTGATGGCTTCCAAATTCACTTCCAGGATGGGCGTTTCTCTGAATTCCAGATTTCTGTATTTAATTGACAACTTGCAATTTCTACTTACATGTCTGATAGTTATTTCAAAGTTAGTCTGATCCAAACTGAGTTAGTTTTTTCCCAGACCTACTGCTTTCCTAATATTTCCCATCTTGGTTAACTGCAACTGCATTCTTCTAGTTGCTGAGGCAAAAAATCTTGATGTCATCCTTGATTGTTCTCCTTTTCTTATAACCTAGATCCAGTCTGTCAAATCTTACTGGCTTTGCCTTTGCAATATAACCACAACATTACCACTTTATATAGCTTCTTCCTTCACCTCCTGTATGTCCTTACACAAATGCCAATTTCTCAGTGAAAGTCAAGGTAGGTCACATTGACATTTCATGCCCACTCACAGCAGTCTCTGCCCTACTGTCATATTCGATGTTTATTCTTTAGCCCTCATACTGTTTATCACACTGCATATTTTTCTAGTGTACCTTTTATATTGTCCACGAGAACAAAGACTTCTGTTTGCTTACTATTGTAGCCCCAATGATTAAATATGTGCCTGACACATAGTTGGAATTTAATAAATATATGTTGGATGAGTAAATTAAAAAAAATTAGTACAGAGAATTAAGGAAAGCGAGATATTTAGAGCCAAGGGCAAATAGACTCTTGGTTGTTGGATGAGTAAATTAAAAAAAATTAGTACAGAGAATTAAGGAAAGCGAGATATTTAGAGCCAAGAGCAAATAGACTCTTGGTTGTTATCTTGGTTCTATGAGGAGTAAAATTTTAGTTTTATGAGGTACAACTTAATAGCAATAATAACAGCTGAATACTTATTATGTGCAAAAGCCATCCCACATGTTTTATTCTCTTCTTATTTAAGTTGGGTAACCATGAGGAATAGCTATCATTATCTCTGTTTTATAGATGAAGCTAAGTAACTTACTCAAATTCACCTTGCCAGTGAATGATTATTCTGGGATTCAAAATCATTTCCATCTGACTCCACAATTCAGTTTTGTTTTCACTGTAATCCATGGCTTACTTTTTGGCTTTTGGCTGGTGGTTTGGTTAATGAGGGTATTAATATAGGCAATAAACTCAGCAGAAAAACCAAATGATATGCCATTAAGCCTCCTAAGGTCATCATTTTTTTTATTACATGAACTTCAGTATTATGCAATTTTAATGTCTTCTTTATTTGTACGGAGATCTAAATAGTTAAGATGTAGGGCAAACATTATTGGCATTTTTTAATTGAAAATTAAAGGTTGCTGTGTATCAAAATTTGCATGCATGTAATAGTAGAAACAGGTATATTTGACCTTTTTTAGTATAATATTTGGTTGTTAAAAATGGAATTTTATTTGCTTTGACTATTTCTCTGCATTTAGGTAGCAATAAAAAAGCCCTCCTGCAGCTAATTTAATAACAGTAAATTCTCATGGATGCAATGCAAATATCTACTGTGAGGCAAAGTCTGCCTCCTTTATTTATTTCTGAATTCATTACATTGATTACACTGTAATGGGATTCAGGGGCTTTAAAAATGGTAGAGAAAATTGACTAGGTACATGTGAAAGAAAATTAGTGGGCCGTTTGCCCTGCATTTGGACCAGTCATTGTGTTTTTTTTTTTTTTTTTTGAGATTAGTAACTCATTCACTTTGGGATTGTGATAAGCGACATAGATTTCACACAATTTTCCAAATGTAATTTGCAACAGTGTTTTTCTATTCACATATTTTTAGTTATGTGATAAGAGATGTTGATAAAAGAATCTACTTTCACATATGAAACTTCACTTCCTAGATCAAAGAAAATGTTCATTGTAAATTACACCTTTTTGAGTCATCAGATGGTTTGACCATTAGAAGAACTGATTCCTAGCTCCAATTTTCACATTTTCTGTTTATCTCTGTGCCTAGATTTCTTCCTCTGGAAACTGAGCGCGATCGTCATCTTGTTTATTTTATGGACGTGTTGAAACTTTCATTAGGTAATTTATGACAAATCAGTTTGTTAATTGGAATCTCTATGAAAAATGATAGTGATTTTATTACTATTGTGTGGCTTAAAGGGATTATTAAATATTTCATTAACTTCATTCTTTTGCCAAAAATTTATGGTTTTGGATTATAAAATTTGCCTCTTCAGAATAGTTTTTAGTTAATGCAGAATTTCTTGGAGTAAAATGTAAGCCATTGATGGATTTCTACTACAGCACAGGTGACTGATCAATACCGTAACACTTATTCAGATTTATTTTCTTTTTCATGTTCATTTCTCTTTTGTTACTAAAATAGTTAATATTGACATTTACATTGTTTCTATTTTTTTTGTGGTTTTAAACAAGGCAATAATGCACATTTAAGTATATAGGCCCTTGCATATTTGTTTAATTTAGTCCCAGGTATTTTGGTTGACATTGTATGTACTTTACAAAAGCTTTTGCCTACATCCTATTTGGATTAATATGGAAGACCCAAATTCTTTGTTGTAAATCCATAGTTTTAAATCTATAAAAGGATCATCTGCACACCACATTCCACACTGTACCTATAAAGTACTGAAACATAATCAGTTTATGTGTCAAAAGAGAAAATGAAACAATAATGACTTTTATTGATTTTTAATTTAATTCTATTATGGTCAGAACATGATACTTTTGCTTTTTAAAAAAACTTCCTTTTTTGCTTTTTAAAAATATCAAAGCATAGCTGATTGCGTTAGTTTCTGGTATGCAGTATAGTGGTTCATTCTTTTTGAAGATTTTATTCCATTATAGATTGTTTCAAGATAATGGGTATAAATCCCTGTGCTATACAGTAAATTCTTGCTGTTTATCTATTTTATATATAGCAGTTTGTATCTGTTAATCAAATATCTGTAATTTCTATTTCTAAGGTCACCTTCTGAGATACTAGGTGTCAGGAATTCAACTACGAATTTTGTTGGGGACACAGTCTAACCCATAACAATATCCTAACTGATTTCCTGTCTACTTTGCATGCATAATTGAGAGACAGGTATTGAAATCTCTGACTCTAATTACAGATTTGCCTATTTTTATATTTCCTTACAGTTCTGTCAGATTTTGCTTTACATATTTTTAAGCTCTATTGTTAGGTACATAACTCTTAAAATTGTTATATTTTTTAATCAGTTAACTCCTTCCTCATTATGAAATAATTTTTTTTTAATCCTTGGTAAATTCATGATATTTTTTGTCCTGAAATTTACTTTGTAAAATATTAATGTAGACACTAAAGCTTTCTTTTGATTCGGGTCTATCTGTATATCTTTATTTATATCTTATCAGTCACCTTTGCTCTTTGTTTTCCCATTTCTCTGTTCTAATTAATGAGATTAGCATTCTTGGAAATATTTTGTCACAAAGGGCCTGTAAAGATTTGGCTCAAAATATTCCATAACTTAAACACTTCTCACTATGTGAAGAGACCTACAGACCTCACTGGGAGGCTTCATCTATTAGTTTGAGCCAGAGAGAATACATAAAGAATGTACTTCAGGAGGCACGTGAGATGCTCTGAGGTGTCTCCTTGCCTCAGTTGTGCTTCTTGATTGCATGTATCCTTGACATTATTAACATAGTTTGAGAGTGAGGAAGATCTTTGACTTGGTGGGAATATGAGTCTTGTGACAATCAGACCCTTCGTGTTGGTGCATACAAACAGCCACATACCTGCAAAAAAGAGAATTTAAAGTTTTCTAAACTATTTTGATTTCCAGGTCCTATTTTGCTTGGTGGTAGTTGAGGTAGAAGACTTAGGGGGAGGTCAGTTCAGTTCAGTTCAGTTGCTCAGTTGTGTCTTGACTCTCTGCAGCCTCATGGAGTACAGCACGCCAGGCCTCCGTCTGTTACCAGCTCCTAGTTTACTCAGACTCATGTCCATTGAGTCGGTGATGTCATCCAACCATCTCATCCTCTGTCGTCCCCTTCTCCTCCTGCCTTCAATCTTTCCCAGCATCAGGGTCTTTTCCAATGAGTCAGCTCTTTGCATCAGGTGGCCAAAGTATTGGAGTTTCAGCTTTAACATCAGTCCTTCCAATGAAGGGGGAGGTCAGGGGAACATAAACTTGCCAGCTGAAGGTTTCTTACTCTCCTCAGGGTTAAAGCACATAAACAGTCAATTTAAAGCCGGCAATCATCATTCCATTCCAAGTTCAAACGCCACAGTTTCCCCCTTCAATATAATGTGGGAGCTGGAGGCAGGAGGGAGTCTGCTTGCCCCTACTGAGCTGAGGGATGCTCCTCTGATGGCCTTCCGCCTAAATGTTCCCCACACAGTTCCTGCTTTGCTGTAGCTGTTTCATGATGGTACATGATATTCTGTTAGACTCTCTAATGGTCAGTGGGACAAAACCTGTCCAATATCAACTTTATCCTCTCTCATGCTTGGATATCATTGCCTCTTGTTAATAAATTGAGGGAGTGATAGTTGGCAAGCCACCCCCTTTTGCTCTACGTGCTGCACCTCCTACCCCTTTCAGTTTATCTCTGCCAGTCTTGTTCTTGGCTTTGTTGGAGGAAAGCTTCCTAGTGATAAAACCTCTTTGAACCCACTCTCTTCCTCTTGATGCAGTTAAACTCAAGGCAAATGCCTAATGACCAAGGAGTGTAATGGGACATGATTTACTAGGTCATGGACCACATATTGGTTTAATATTTCCAAAACTATTGTCCTCTTTATGCAAACCCCAACAACAAACAAACAAAAGCAGATCAGGGAGTATTCAGATACTAATATTTCCAGGATTGTTGGAACTGGCTGAAGTTGCAGGGATTCGTTATTATTTGTTGCAAAAATGCCTACAGTGGTAGCCAGAGGATGGTTCAAATGATGGGGCGATTAAGTCAGACAGGGTCATTAATTCACAGGTCCTTTTGACTCCCTGTATGCGCAGGGCACTTACCATAGGTTATGTCATATACTGCTTTCATTAATTTTCTGTTACTTTTTTTTTTAGTCCTTCTTTATATATGAAAAACCACGGAATAAAGTTACTGCTAAATGTGACAAAGACGGAATGTACATCCCAAAGACCCATTCTGTGAATCCCAAGCCTGTGTTTGTTTTATCAAATCCTTCTACTGGTTCTAGCAAAGAACCAATGTTTGTGTCAGCAGAAACGACAGGGAGTCTGTGTTCTACTCCATCAGCAACAGTGCAAAGGAATAAATAGGCTGTTGTGCCCTTTGTGGTATTTTTTTCCCATTTAAGTTATGCCTTCTCACACCTACTTTTCTGATTAAGATCTTATAGGTAGACACATAGGTAGAGATACTACTCTCTACATAGGTAGAGTTCTACATGCCTCTGGGGGGGAAAAAAACAGTGAGATAAAGTTTAGGATTTGTAAACGAGGTAGCTATAAATGTACATTGCTGTTTGGGGAGAAACAAAGTAAAACCATTGTTTTCAAAGTGTATCTTGGATACCGGAAAATACAATGGTACAGAAAGTTAAATTGGGCTCAACAGTTCTTGAGACTTTGATCTAAATCAAAAGGTTTTTGGACAGCTTATGGATTTTTTTTTCTTCCCTGAAGCTGTTGAAAGCCATAGATTTGAAAAGGAATTCACACACATATGATTATCACAGCACCAATAAACTGTTATCTCTACGGAACAGAAGTAGGCAAGTCAGTGTTTTGTGGGACCAAGTTCCTCAGCCATGGAGATTTCAAGGACTGTTATGTGAGAGACACATAGAAGACATGGGATATTATGCATGTTACAGGGCTCACGATGAAATCGCATCAGCAAAAACTTCACCAGGTCACTGTAATATTAATAAGATGGTTTTATTTTGAATGGCTTAGAAAAAGGAATTTTTGCTCTTTCTCTTCCAATTTTAACTTAAGAAAATATAGCTATGCTAGCTAAAATGTTACCATCTGAAGTGTTAATAGTTGCTTCTGCATTTTCCAAATGGCATGTCTTTTTGGTAAAGTATTTTAAAGTATGCTTCTCCAAATTATGTTATGCTTATTTATTTTACAATTTTATGATGTGTTAATATGTATTGTAAAAAGTACATGCAAATGGGAATTTAAAGCACTGGTAAAATGAAACAATGTTATTCAAAAATTAAAAACCAGCTTTGCTTTTACTTGAAATACTAGTATTATTACTAGTAGAAATGTACTTGAGTATGTTTCATTCCTTTTGAAAAAGTTTAACACTTTGTGATCCAGTTATTTCAAGGTTTATATCTAAGGTCAGTTTATTTCACAGCTTACTTGTAAAAGATGATAAAATACCTCAGTGACAAAGATACCTCACTAAGATAAATTGAAAGAAAAGAAAGAAATGTTATCATTGGCTGCATTAATCTATCATGGAATTCATAAAAAAACATTTACCAATTTTGCAAGTTCAAATTAATGAAGCGCAAGCTGGAATCAAGATTACTAGGAGAAATACCAATAACCTCAGATATGCAGATGATACCACCCTTACGGCAGAAATCAAAGAGGAACTAAAGAGCCTCTTGATGAAGGTTCAAGAGGAGAGTGAAAAAGCTGACTTAAAACTCAACATTCAGAAAACTAAGATCATGACATCCGGTCCCATCACTTTATGGCATAGATGGGGAAACAATGGAAACAGTGGCAGACTTTCTTTTCTTGGGCTCCAAAATCACTGCAGATGACTGTAGCCATGAAATTAAAAGACGCTCCTTGGAAGAAAAGCTATGGCAAACTTAGGCAGCATATTAAAGCAGAGAATTACTTTGTCGCCAAAAGTCCATCTAGTCTAAGTTATGGCTTTTCCAGGAGTCATGTATGGATGTCAGACTTGGACTATAAAGAAGGGTGAGCACTAACCAGTGAACCTGTTGTGGTAGAAAAGAATTTTCTAGTGACTTCTTATATTGTTATAGAGTATTACAAATAGTCTACTATTTAATACTTTTGTTTTAGTAAATGTAACAATGCAATGATATTACAAAGTAATCAGCTGCAGTCTCCCACAAAGGCTGTACCTGGGAGGGAACGATTGTTAAATACTCTCTGATATAGAATTTATTCTTTCTGCAGATTGCCTCACAGCTGTGTTGGGACCAACCCACATACGAATTATTAATACAGACAAATTTTTAGATTAAAAATGAACAATGAAGACGTTAAAATCCCAGCAGATTGTTCTAAACACCTGAAGATTACCCACTACTTTGGAGAGCACTGAGCTGAAGTGGTGGTTCTCAAACTTTAGTGTGTGTAAGAATCATCTAGAAAGAGTATTAAAATACAAGTCTCTAGGGGCTTCCCAGAGAGATTTTGATTAGGTGTGAGTGTGGCTCGGGAATTAGTAGCTGTCTCAAGCATCTTGGATATTTCAAATGTAGTTCCTTAGTACACTGTACTTTAAGAAACTCAAACTAAAGGGACTACAAATTGCCCCCTATTTTCCTTATAATATTATCCTTGGTTTAAGATTATTAGCATATCAATTTCAGTTTGAAACTTTGCATATGTACCCAGGGAATGAGATGGAGTGACTGAGTAGACTTTTTAATGTGTTTAATTAGAGAGTTTTAAGGAATAGGTTTAGTTTCATTGAGTTAGACAGGGTGTGGTCCTAGTGTGATTAGATTGACTAGTTTTCTTCATGACCTGGATAATCACAATGGTGTGATCATTCATCTAGAGCCAGACATCCTGGGATGTGAAGTCAAGTGGGCCTTAGAAAGCATCACTAGGAACAAAACTAGTGGAGGTGATGGAGTTCCAGTNGGGGACAACCGAGGATGAGATGGCTGGATGGCATCACTGACTCGGTGGACATGAGTCTGCGTGAACTCTAGGAGTTGGTGATGGACAGGGAGGCCTGGCGTGCTGCGATTCATGGGGTTGCAAAGAGTCGGACACGACTGAGCGACTGAACTGAACTGAACTGAAGAAATAGATGGACAAGATACACCTTCCTCATTGGTGCATAGCAGCTAACGAATTATAATCTGGCACTAACCGATAGTCCCATTCTCTGACCCTATCAATAAAATTTCCTTCAGCATGTTGTCATATGTTGTAGAGATCCAATGCTGCAGCTAGATTTCTGGGAATTCTTGAGTAATTATGTGTTTTAGTGGTCACTAATACTGGCTTTAAACTCTTATTCTTGTTGGAGGTCTAATTTCCCGTATCTGATCTGTTCACTCTTTTGTGTGTGTGTGTGCTCAATTCAGCCACTCAATAATTTTTTCTTTTCCCCAAGCAGACTGCATTGTACTTATACAATGCATTTGAATGTTAGACATCCTTGCTCTTCAATGTTATTTGGTCATCCGCACATCAAGACTTTCTCACTAGCCACCTTTGTCCATGGTCTTGGGCCTTTTAGCAGTGAACTGTTTTCCCTCTCCCTGCCAAATCTTTCTCTGATTGTTACAGGTAGTAATTTACTGCTCTGTCTATCTGATACTCAGTTTCGTCCATGTCCAACTATACTTCTGAGTGATTTCTTATCAATATACCAAACTGTTTTCTGTATTGAAGAAATTACAGAAACTTTAAATTCCTTTTTTCCCTCTATCAGCCACCTCTATAAAAGGAAGGGAAGGGAAGGGAAGGGAACTTAGTCTCAGTTTTGCACTGTGAGTGGTGCCTTTGGTTTCAGAAAGAAATGGCTACAATCAGTGTTTTGTTTTGCTTTTAAATTGAGGTGAAATTCACCTAACATAAAAGAGTCCTATTCAAGTGTGTGAGTCAGTTACACTTAGTACATTCATAAGTGGTGTAGCCACCCCTCTGTCTAGTTCAAGACATTTTCATCAAATGAAACATCATTCCCATTAGGTAGTTATTCTTTATTTCCCCTTCCTCCCAGCCCCTGACACGGATTTACTTTGTGTCTATGGATTAACCTGTTCTGGGTATTTTATATAAATGAAGTCATATAGAATATTGTGTTTTGTATCTCGTTTCTTTCACTGAGCAAAATGTTTTTGAGATTCATCCATGTTGCAGCATGCTTTGAACTTCATTCCTTTTAGTGGCTGGAAAAAATTCCATGGCGTGTATACACCATCATTTGTTTATTGACTCATCGGCTCGTGGCCATTTGGGTTGTTTCTACCTTTTGGCTATCGAGAATACTGCTGCTATGAACATTCATATACAAGTATTTTGTTGTATCCTGGTGGCTCAGTTGGTAAAGAGTCCACCTGTAATGCAGGAGACCCAGGTTCAATCCCTGGGTCAGAAAGATTCCCCGGAGAAGGAAATAGCAACCCACTCCTTGTATTCTTACCTGGAGAATTCCATGGACAGAGGAGCCCATGGTGTTGCAAAGAGTCAGACAGGACTGAGCGGCTTTCACTCACTCATACAAGTATTTTGAGTACAATTTTGGTTTTAAATATTTTGTTTCATCCCCTAACATTAGTTTCCCTTTTGCACATTAATGAACTGTTGGGTTATCTGACATACACTGAAGTACTTTTTTTTATCCTGATTTTGATTTCTCATTCAGGTTGTTGACTTCTGTTTTAGCTTCTGGTGGTATACGCCTGGGGAGGGACTGGAGATTAATTTTGGTGGTTGATTGAGGTCCTGGATCTGCTTGTTCCTCACTGTGCAAATGAAAGTGACTGTTGGGCCACCAGCTGAAGACATGCAGTTCTTGAAGTCACACTGGAAGCGGTAATTTGACGGAAAGTGGCAAAGAGTACTGGGCTCCAAAGCTGAAGAAAGAGGGCACTAAAGCCCAGTTCCTGAGATTCAGCGGACATGGGTTAAGACAAACACATCTCTGCCTTGTTTCTAAATTCTTTTATGTATATGGCCCATCTTTTTTTGTGGTTTGCCTTATCTTTTTCATGTTAACTGTATTCATCATCTGGAGGCTAAGTGCTGTCTTCTTATCCCATGAATCAGAATCAAAAGATGACTGTCTTCACTTTCACTAGCGATCAGCCAAATTGATAAAAAAACTCATTTAAACTATGTGAATTTTAGTGATAGGAATCTGCCCTCCATTGGATACATACAAGATTAAAAGTAAAGAACCATGGAAAGGAGAAAACATTGTTAACACTCAGTTACAACTTTTGAGTCAAGAGTTAACTTTGTGTCTACAAATTTGTGTGTATTTTTTTTTTCCTACCCAGTCAATTCCTTCTAAATCTTGCAGTAATGGTATAATCAATGTGGATGCTTAAACACTTAAGGCAGGTAGTCAGTAAAATTATCTGAAGAGATTTGAAATTAACTCTGTGTTACTTTTTGTTTTTTGGGAAAAAGACTATGTTTATTGTACATTTGACAGGTCTTATTGGTTGATTTATTTGAGGGAGTCAAAATTTAAGCAAATAAGCATTTTTAAAGGGAGAATATTGCTTAGATTGGATATTAAGAATTTTAAGTAGATTCCTTTTATCGATTTTCAGTTTTTGCCAGCTTTTCTCATGTATAACTGACATAAAATTGTATGTATGCTGATATGATGTGCATTTACATTGTGAAATAATTATTACCACAAATAGATTAACTCATGTCTCCACCATTTCACGGTCACCTTTTTTGGGTTGTTGTTGTGTTGAAAACACTTGTCTACTCTCTTAGCAAATTTCACGTATACATGAAATATTATTAAGTATAGGTAACACACTGTATATTAGGTTCCCAGAATTCATTCATTTTATAATAAAACGTTTATAGCCTTTGACCAACATATCCTTGTAACCACTACTCTATCCTTTTGTTTTGGGTTCAGCTTTTCAGATTTTACATACAGTTGAGGTCCTAGAGATTTGTCTTCTTTCTCTTGCTTATTTTACTTGGTGTAATGCCCAATCCAGGTTGTTGCAAATAGCAGAATTTCCTTTTTTCTTGTGGCTGAATATTAATATTATATTATGTACATTTACCATATATTCTTTACCCATCCATCTGTTAATAACACTTGGGTTGTTTCCATGTGTTGGTTATGGTAAATAATACTTCAGTGGACAGAAGACTATAAATATCTCTTTGAGATAGTGATTTCATTTCCTTTGAACATGTACCCACAAGTAGGATTTCTGGATCATAAGATAATTTTATTTTTACTTTTTTGCAGAATCTCCATACTTTTTTTCATATGGCTGTATCAATTTATATTCTCACCAACAGTGTACAGAATTCCCTTTTCTCCATGTCTGCACCAAAATTGTTCAGTCCAGTTCAGTCACATTCAGTTAGTTCAGTCGCTCAGTCATGTCATACTCTTTGTTACCCCCTGGACTACAGCATGCCAGGCCTCCCTGTCCATCACCAACTTCCAGCATTTACTCAAACTCTTGTCCATCGAGTCAGTGATGCCATCCAACCATCTTATCCTCAGTCATCCCCTTCTTCTCTTGCCTTCAGTCTTTCCCAGCATCAGGGTCTTTTCCAATGAGTCCACTCCTGGCATCAGGTAGCCAAAGTATTGGAGTTTCAGCTTCAGCATCAGTCCTTCCAATGAACACTCAGGACTGATGTCCTTTAGGATGGACTGGTTGCAGCTCCTTGCAGTCCAAGTGACTCTCAAGAATCTTCTCCAACACCACAGTTCAGAAGCATCAATTCTTCAGCGCTCAGCCTTCTTCACAGTCCAACTCTCACATCTATACATGACTACTGGAAAAACTATATCTTTGACTATATGGACCTTTGTCAGCAATGTAATGTCTCTGCTTTTGGACGTGCTGTCTAGGTTGGTCATAGCTTTTCTTCCAAGGTCCAAGTGTCATAATTTCATGGCTATAGTCACCATCTGCAGTGATTTTGGAGCCCAAGAAGATAAAGTTTGTCATTGTTCCCATTGTTTCTCCATCTATTTACCATGAAGTAATGGGACCAGATGCCATGATCTTTGTGTTTTGAAAGTTGTTTTATGCCAGGTTTTTCACTCTCCTCTTTCACGTTCATCAAGAGGCTCTTCAGTTCCTATTTGCTTTCTGCCATGAGGGTGATGTCATCTGCATATCTGAGGTTATTCATATTTCTCCTGGCAATCTTGATTGCAGCTTGTGCTTCATCCAGTCTGGCATTTTGCATGATGTACTCTGCACATAAGTTGAATAAGCAGGGTGACAATATACAGCCTTGATGCACTCCTTTCCCAGTTTGGAACCAGTCCATTGTTCCATGTCCAGTTCTAACTGTTGCTACTTCACCTGCATATGGATTTCACAGTCAAAGGCTTTGGTTTAATCAATAAAGCAGAAGTAGACGTTTTTCTGGAACTCTTTTGCTTTCTGTATGATCCAACAGATGTGGGCAATTTGATCTCTAGTTCCTCTGCCTTTCCTAAATCCAGCTTGAACACCTGGAAATTCATGGTTCATGTACTGTTGAAGCCTGGCTTGGAGAATTTTGAGCATTACTTTGCTAGTGTGTGAGATGAGTGCCATTGTGTGGTAGTTTGAGGGCGTTTTTGTGAAATGGCATAGCACTATGTGGCACTGGTGGCAAAGGACCTGCCTGCCAATGCAGGAGACATCAGAGACGTGATCCTGGGCTGGGAAGATTCCCCTGGAGGAGGGCATGGCAACCCTTGCCATATTCTTGCCTGGAGAATCCCATGGACAGAGGAGCCCGCTGGGTTCAGTTCATGGGGTCACAAAGAGTCAGACTTGACTGAGCACTTGAGCAGGCATAATGAGCTCTCCACAGAAATACCAAATGGCATTTCTGGGAAAATGCCATTGAAAAGTTGATAGAGTCTGTGTTTAATTGTGGGTCACTTCGGGTAGTATGAAGATTTTCACAGTATTAGTTTTTCCAAATTAAAAACATGACTATCTTTCTTATTATTTTAATTTATTAATAGCGCCTCATTTCCGGCCCCCCCCCCCTAGTTCTTGTAGTTTTCAATGTACAGGTCATTCTCTTCCTTGGTTAAATTTATTCCTAGGTATTTTGTTATGATGCTATTGTAAATGTAATTGCTTTTGAATTTTCTTTTTCAGGCAATTTCTTGTGAGTGTATAGAACCATAACTATATTTGTGTGTGTTTATTTTGTGTTCTGCAATTTTACGGAATTAATTTATTGCTTCTAACAGTTTCTTGGTTGAATCTTTCTGGTTTTCTGTAGGTTAGATCATGTCATCTACAAACACAGTCAATTTAACTTTCCTTTTGGATTCGGATGTTTTATTTCTCACGTAGGTGCTCTGGCTAGAATTTCCAGTGCTATGTGGAGTGCTCATTATGTATGCTCAGTTGCTCAGTCGTGTCTGACTCTTTGTGACCCCATGAACTGGAACTCACCAGGCTCCTCTGTCCATGGGATTCTCCTGGCAAGAATACTGGAGTGGGTTGCCATGCCCTCCTCCAGGGGGATCGTCCCAGCCCCGGATCAAACCCACATCTCTTATGTCTCCTGCCTCGGCAGGCAGGTTCTTCACCACTAGTGCCACATGGAAAGCCCCATGTTGAGTATAAGTGGCCAGTTAAGAAAAACTGCTTGCTTGATGTGTAATTTACATGTGAAATTCACATGTTTTTAAATGTGCAGGNGGATCGTCCCAGCCCCGGATCAAACCCACATCTCTTATGTCTCCTGCCTCGGCAGGCAGGTTCTTCACCACTAGTGCCACATGGAAAGCCCCATGTTGAGTATAAGTGGCCAGTTAAGAAAAACTGCTTGCTTGATGTGTAATTTACATGTGAAATTCACATGTTTTTAAATGTGCAGGTCAAGGAATTTTGGTCAGTATACACAGTTGTGCAAGCAATCACTACGGTCCCGCCTTAGCGCATTCCACCATGTGCAGCTGATCCCTCAGGCCTGCTTGCAGTGAATCTCCACTTTTGGCATCAGTTCTAGGCAGTCACTGATACACTTTCTGCCTACAGATTGCCTTCAATAGAAATGGCATATAAATATGATTACATAAGGTAAAATATTTTGCATCTAGTTTTTTTTTTATGTATTTGTTTTTTACTTTATTTTCCTTTAAAATACTGTATTGGTTTTGCCATACATCAACATGAATCCACCACGGGTGTACACGTGTTCCCAATCCTGAACCCCTCTCCCACTTCCCTCCCCATACCACCTCTCTGGGTCATCCCAGTGCACCAGCCCCAAACATCCTGTATCCTGCATTGAACCTAGACTGGTGATTTGTTTCTTACATGATATTATACATGTTTCAATGCCATTCTCCCAAATCATCCCACCCTCTTCCTCTCCCACAGAGTCCAAAAGACTGTTCTATATATCTGTGTTTCTTCTGCTGTCTTGCATACAGGGTTATCGTTACCATCTTTCTAAATTCCATATATATATGTTCAGTTCAGTTCAGTCTCTCAGTCGTGTCTGACTCTTTGTGACCCCATGAATCGCAGCACGCCTGGCCTCCCTGTCCATCACCAACTCCCAGAGTTCACTCAGACTCACACCCATCGAGTCAGTGATGCCATCCACCCACCTCACCCTTGGTCGTCCCCTTCTCCTCCTGCCCCCAATCCCTCCCAGCACCAGAGTCTTTTCCAGTGAGTCAACTCTTCACATGAGGTGGCCAAAGTACTGGAGTTTCAGCTTCAGCATCATTCCTTCCAATGAATATTCAGGACTGATTTCCTTTAGGATTGACTTGTTGGATCTCCTTGCAGTCCAGGGGACTCTCAAGAGTCTTCTCCAACACCACAGTTCAAAAGCATGTATTGGTGTTTTTCTTTCTGGCTTACTTCACTCTGTATAATCGGCTCCAGTTTCACCCACCCCATTAAAACTGCATCTATACTGAGCTTAACGGTTTTGAGATTCATCTCAGTTTTGGCATTTGTCAGTACTTTTGTCTCTTTTTATTGTTGAATAATAATACGTTGTCTGAATATGTTACGTTTGGTTTTTCCACTGATGGATATTTGGAAGTTTACCACTTTTTGATTGTTATGAATAATGCTGATACGAACATTTGAATATAAGCCTTTGTGTTGATATATATTTTAATTTCTCTTAGGTAGGCTCCTAGGAGTGTAGTTGTGTGTGCCAATTTATGTTTAATATTTTAAGAAACTACTTGTCGTTTTCTGTGTACGAGGAGAGTTCCAGTTTCTCTACATAAGCCTACATGCTTATGTTGTTTGTTATTATCTGTCTTTCTGATATAACATTCTAGTGGATGTGATGTGGTATGTCACTGTAATTTTTATTTGCATTTTTGTAAAGACTAATTATGTTTAATATATTTTCATGTGCCTATTAACCATTCTTATATTTCCTTTGTTGTGTCTATCAAATATTTTTAATTGAGTTGTTTCATTCCTGTTATTAAATTTAAAAAATCATTTATGTATTTGGGATACAAGTCCTCTATCAGATATATAATTTGAAAAATTTCTCCCAATTTGTGACTTACCTTTTCATTTTCTTAATGATGTATTTTGACAGGCAAAAGTTTTTTTTTATTATTTATTTTTTAATTGAAGGATAATTGCTTTACAGAATTTTGTTGTTCTCTGTCAAATGCAACACGAATCAGCCATAGCTATACATATATTTTGGAGAAGGCAATGGCACCCCACTCCAGTACTTTTGTCTGGAAAATCCCATGGATGGAGGAACCTGGTAGGGTGCAGTCCATGGGGTCACTAAGAGTCAGACACGACTGAGCGACTTCACTTTCACTTTTCACTTTCATGCATTGGAGAAGGAAATGGCAACCCACTCCAGTGTTCTTACCTTGAGAATCCCAGGGACGGGGGAGCCAGGTGGGCTGCTGTCTATGGGGTCGCACAGAGTCGGACACGACTGAAGCGACTTAGTAGCAGCTGCAGCAGCATACATATATTTTAATTTAGAAGTCTGATTTATCTGTTTTTTTTTAATGGGCTATATTTTTGTTGTATTTAAAAGATATTTGTCTCACTCAAGATCACAAAGATTTTCTCACATTTTCTTCCAAAAGTTTTAGGATTTTATCTTATGTTTATATCAATGATTTATTTTCACTTACGTTTCCTATAAATTTTGATAGGATAGAAGTTCTAATAGCAGTCATTCAATATCCTAGATACACTGGTTGTTTGGTTGTAAGAAAAAGTATATATCACTTTGTCTCAAGTAAAAGTAAACTTATTGAATGAACACTGGTAAATCTAACAGAAACTAATTTTACAAAGTATAGTCAAGTCTCATGAGAAATGGAAAGTTATCAGGCATCTTCTCTTTTGCACTCTTTTTCTTAATTGTGCAGATAAATTCAATTCTAAAAGATTTGTACTTTGGCCAAAAGTTTCCCTTCCTTCAAAATCCTGTAAAGCCATGTCTGTTAGTGACATTTACGATGGGTTCCTTACATGTTCTCCTTATCTGCGACTTTTGTCACCTCCTTGGCTTTCGGATTATTGGTCTGATGTCCATTTTCACTTTGTATATTGTCTTGATGTCCATAGATGTGAAACCTTAGTTAAAAGGATTCCTCTTTTAGTGTGTTGCCATGGTTTTTCATGGGCTAGATTAGCCCCATTACTATGAGATGAAATGGTCTGGGTGTTGGACAGTTTTAAGATTGTAAATCTTAAACTTGCTTAGGTTGTTAAAAAGTGCTATCCTTTAATCGGTACACTATCATGAAATAGAATTAACATGACCATTTCACAGTGAATGAGCCTGTATTTTATTTTCCAGATTGACTGAACATTTTAACTTCCATTCAAGAAATCAAGTCTGGATTACCCTTGTCATTATAACATATTATATATTGACTGTAATACCAGCTGGGGAATAGTAGGTGACATATTTCTGTTGCAAATGCTAAATTCTGGTGTCCAGTTCTAAGATCTTGGCTGTATTAGAGACTTTCCACAAACGTCATTAATGAGCTGGTCACCTTCTATTTATCCTTCTGGATCTATTTCCCACTTTTCCCCACTCGGCTTTGTGCCCCAGGAAGCTGAGTTATTGGACTCTAAGAACAGTTCCTTGGCTCTCTGAATTTAAATTTGGTTTGTTTAATTAGAAATTATGATGAAAGATGGGTTTCTATAGTTTTTTCACCGTAGAGAAAAAAGCCTGATTTGAGGCAACTGTTCTTTTCTTGTGAAATTGCTACTGCATATGATCTGCCAAATGATTGGTCCAAAGCTGTTGTAAAGAAATGTCTTTAGGAATGCTTTTTGCTGTTGCCTCTTCTCTTTCTCTATCTTTTTCTTGTAGCCTTTCTCCTTTTAATATTGAATATCCCTAGCTGCCGTATCTTAATTATAAAGACTAAGATCCTGCATGCTCCAATCGCTCAGCTGTGTTCAACTCTTTGTGACCCCATAGACTGTAGCCCACCATGCTCCTTAGTGCATGGAATTTTCCAGCCAAGAATACTGGAATAGTGGAGTGGGTTGCCATTTCCTCCTCCCGGGAATCGAACCCACGCCTCCTGCATCTCCTGCATTGGCAGGCGGATGTTTTACCACTAAGATCCCAGTAGGTAATTGATAAAGAATATGACAAGTTCATTTATAAGAGAAAAAGTAAGTGCAAAAGCATACACGCAAACAGTGTTGAACCTGAATAACAACCAGAACAGCAAATTAAGATGTTCATTCAAAACTATCCATTAATAGATATTTATTGAACACCTGTTATATGCCCAACCACTGAGCCAGACATTGGAGATACATGAGTTGTAGCAGATACTGTTCTTGTTCTCCTTGTGCAGGTGGACAATAACAATGGGTAATATTTTGACGTATTTTTATTTTGCTTGTCAAATTAGCAAGTATTAAAAATTATGATGCATAAAGTTGATAAAGATGTATTGGACAAGGTGTTCTGACACACTGGCAATCACACTTTTTAGTAGTTTGTCAACATATTTAAAAAAACATAAAATGTTCAGGTGGTGCTAATGGTAAAGAATCTGCCTGCCAATGCAGGAGACAGAGGAGGCGTGGGCTCAGTTCCTTGGAGAAGGAAATGGCAACTCACTCCAGTGTTCTTGCCTGGAAAATCCCATGGACAGAGGAGCCTGGCAGGCTACAGTCCCTAGGGTCACAAAGAGTTGGACATGACTTCGTGACTGAGCATGCAAATGTTCATACTTTTTAACTCATTTATTGTCATTTTGTAGTTCAATCAGTATAGAAAGCACCTGTCAATGCAGAAGACTCACATTTGATCCCTGGGTTGGGAAGATCCCCTGGAGAAGGAAATGGCACCCACTCCAGTATTCTTGCCTGGGAAATCCTAATGGACAGAGGAGCCTGGTGGGCTACAGTCCACGGGGTCACAAAGAGTCAGACCCGACTGAGCAACTAACACCAATCTCTAGTTGTAATTTCTAGGCATTTTTGCTAAGAAAAGTAAGGTAAAAGCATGAAAAATAGTTTTTATTATAACCCTATTTATTAAAGCAAAATTGTAGAAGATTCCAATGTCCAGCTTGTAGTGGAAGGTTATGGTATGCAGTGATTTTTTACAATGCTTGTGATAAACTGCTAAGTGACGAGTAAAATGTGAAATTGTATATATACTTTCAACTATATAGTTCATTTGTGAAAAAGAAAATACACTAAACTAATAAGTTAAAAGTTACATGACAAATTCTTTTATGGTTTGGGTACAGTTGTTTAGACTCACCTTTGTTTACTGAATGTATCTTGTTGAGATTTCTGTTATGAGGGCTGTGATGGAGGCATGGTGAAGATTTCATTCTGATGATGGTGGAAGCATGGCAAAGAGACTGCCATGTTTCAGGGGCAGCAGAGACAGAAGCGGGTCTAGGGAAGATTTCTTTATGAGCATCAGTTGTAAGCTTCGTTGTTTGTGTCCGGGGACAGCAGTGATGCAGTCTGCTGAGCAGGGAGATGCAGGTACTTTTTTTTTTTTTTTTTTAAATGTAGACTCCAAGCTGGAGAAGACTCTTGAGAGTCCCTTGGACTGCAAGGATATCCAACCAGTCCATTCTAAAGGAGATCAGCCCTGGGTGTTCTTTGGAAGGAATGATGCTAAAGCTGAAACCCCAGTACTTTGGCCACCTCATGCGAAGAGTTGACTCATTGGAAAAGATTCTGATGCTGGGAGGGATTGGGGTCAGGAGGAGAAGGGGACAACAGAGGATGAGATGGCTGGATGGCATCACTGACTCGATGGACATGAGTTTGAGTGGACTCCAGGAGTTGGTGATAGACAGGGAGGCCTGGCATGCTGCAGTTCATGGGGTCGAAAGAGTGGGGCATGAGTGAGTGACTGAACTGAACTAAACTAAAGCTGGATTCTCCAGATTACTTAGATGTTCAATGGCCTATGTACTATCCTTTAATACACTTATGTATTTGTTGGACTAGTAAGTCTTCTGCTGCTCCTTACTCAGAACTCCGTTTAGTACAATCAGACTTAACCTATTTTACTTTAACCTATTAATTAATACATCACATATTTCTTCAGTGCCTTCCATGAGCTAATGCGTGTTAGAGTCTATTTTATATTAGAAAATATGAAACAGGATATGGTATAAAGAATAATGGGGGAGAGGGAGAACACAATTAGTCAGGGTACTTAGGAGTTGAGAAGGAGGTGACATTTGGATGAGAAAGATGTGTGTGGTAGTCAGGATTCTACAGTGGCCAGCAAGGGTTCTGGCGCCTACTCTATGCATAATTTCTTCCAGTTGTTTAAGCAAGTATGAGTCTAGACACTACCAAGGGATTTTGTAGATGTAGTTAAGATCTCAAATCAGTTGATTTTAATCTTCAGCAATTAATAAGGTGAATCTGACCTAAGTGCATGAGCCCTTCAAAGTTGGACTTAGAAGTCATAGACAGAGGATCTCAGAAATTTGCAAAGATAGAGACATTCTCCGTGGGCCTAAATGGAGCAACTACCATGTGTTAAAGGACCACATGGAACAAGGGACAGCATTTAGAAGCTGGGAGTGGTTCTTAGTCAACAGTGTGCAACAAAATAGGGGCTTTCATCCTGTAACCACAAGGAACTGAATTTACCAGTAACTTTGGAACAGCACTCTAGGACTTAGATGGAATCATAGCTTGGCCAGCACTTTGAATTTAGCTGTGTGAGAATGATGGGATTGACAAAGAGTTTTTCCACTGAGTACAGTGAGAAATGTTTGGATTTGGGGTAGAGTTGACAGGACTTGTTGTCTAGCCATATGCTGGGTAGGACTGAAAAAAGAGTTGAAAGGGAGCAATCAAGGATGATGCCTAGGTTTTTGGTTTGAGCAACTTGGTGAATAGTGGTGCCTTGTACTGAGATGAGAAGTGTAGAGAAGCCAGTCTGGGTAAAGGGACAGATATTAAGAGTTATATTTTTGTCCTATTAAATTTTAGATGTCTATCCAAATTAAGAGGGCTTCCCTGCTTGCTCAGATAGTAAAGGATCTCCCTGTAATGGGGGAGGGGGGACCTGGGTTTGATCCCTGGGTTAGGAAGATCCCCTGGAGGAGGGTATGTCTACCCACTCCAGTATTCTTGCCTAGAGAATCCTATGGACAGAGGAGCCTGGCAGGCTACAGTCCATAGGGTTGCAAAGAATTGGACATGACTGAGCAAACTAGGCACATCCAAATTAAGATGTCAAATAGAAGTTGAATAGACAAATTTTCAGAATAAGCAAGAAGTTAAGCCTGGAGATAAAGATGAGAGGATCACAGAAATATAGACCAAGCTTAAAAAAAATGTATAGATCCAGAATATTTGCAATATTGAATGAGAAGAACAAAGTTGGAGCTGATACTATTCACCTTTAAGACTTAACTATGAAGCTACAGTAATCAAGGCAGTGTGGTATTGGTGAAAGAAGAGGGAAATAGATCAAAGGAACAAAGAGTCCAGAAATCGACTTACATAAATATAATCAACTGCTGCTGCTGCTGCTGCTAAGTCGCTTCCGTTGTGTCTGACTGTGCGACCCCAGAGACGGCAGCCCACCAGGCTCCCCCGTCCCTGGGATTCTCTAGGCAAGAGTACTGGATTGGGTTGCCGTTGCCTTCTCCTATATAATCAACTGACCTTTGATAAAGGAACAAAGGCAATTAGATGAAGACAAGGTAGTCTTTTCAACAAATGATGCTGGAACAATTGGACATCCACATGCAAAAGTGGAATCTAGACACAGAACTTTTATACTTCACAAGAGATAATGACATGTCAAATGTAGGTTCATCAGTTGTTACAAAGGTACAACTCTGCGGGGAGGGGATAATGTTGATAATGAGGAAGGGGTATACATGTGTGGGAATGACATGAATAGGAAATCTCTTCCTTCTGCTCAGTTTTTCTGTGAACCTTACAGCACTCTGAAAAATAAAATATATTAAAATATTTATATGCAAGAGCTTCTCAAGGAATTAGGTCTGGTTTTGTTTCTTCTTAGTAATCTGCGGAGCTGGAACCTAGTCCTAATTACCAGATTTCTTTAGAATGTGAGTTACCTCAAAACAATTTGTCTTCAAGTCTGGGGCCATGTCATTTATTCCTGAACAGAAGAAAACTTTTACTTGAGACTTCAATACATTGGTATTGTCAGTCAGTCAGTTCAGTCGCTCGGTAGTGTCTGACCATTTATGATCCCATGAAACAGCACGCCAGGCCTCCCTGTCTGTCACCAACTCCTGGAGTCTATCCAAACTCATGTCTGTTGAGTACGTGATGCCATCCAACCACCTCATCCTCTGTCATCCCCTTCTCCTTCCACCTTCAATCTTTCCCAGCATCAGGGTCTTTCCAAATGAGTCAGCTCTTCGTGTCAGGTGGCCAAAGTATTGGAGTTTCAGCTTCAACATCAGTCCTTCCAATGAACACTCAGTCTGATCTCCTTTAGGATGGACCGGTTGGATCTCCTTGCAGTCCAAGGGACTCTCAAGAGTCTTCTCCAACACCACAGCTCAAAAGCATCAAAACTTCAGCGCTCAGCCTTCTTTATAGTCCAACTCTTACATCCACACAAGACTACTGGAAAAACCATAGCTTTGACTGGACGGACCTTTGTTGATAAGGTAATTTCTCTGCTTTTTAATATGTTGTCTAGGTTGGTCATAGCTTTTCTTCCAAGGAGAGTGTCTTTTAATTTCATGGCTGCAATCACAATATGCAGTGATTTTGGAGTCCAAAAAAGTAAAGTCTGTCACTATTTCCCCATCTGTTTGCCATGAAGTGATGAGATTGGATGCCATGATCTTAGTTTTCTGAATGTTGAGCTTTAAGCCAACTTTTTCACTCTCCTCTTTCACTTTCATCAGGAGGCTCTTTAGTTCTTCACTTTCTGCCATAACAGTGGTGTCATCTGCATATCTGAGGTTATTGATATTTCTCCCAGCAATCTTGATTCCAGCTTGTGCTTCCTCCAGCCCAGTGTTTCTCATTCTGTACTCTGCATATAAGTTAAATAAGCTGGGTGACAATATATAGCCTTGACGTACTCCTTTTCTTATTTGGAACCAGTCTGCTGTTCCATGTCCAGTTCTAACTGTTGCTTCCTGACCTGCATACAGATTTCTCAAGAGGCAGGTCAGGTGGTCTGGGATTCCCATCTCTTTCAGAATTTTCCACAGTTTCTTGTGATCCACACAGTCAAAGGCTTTGGCATAGTCAATAACTGGTATTGTAGGAACCAGTTTTACAACCAATTGCTCCCCTAAATGAGGTATTTGATTTAAGGTAGATAATATATTGGCTTCCCTGGTGGCTCAGAGAGTAAAGTGTCTGCCTGCAGTATGGGAGACCTGGGTTCACAGTCATCCACTAATCACACATAGATAAGCTGCAATGCATTTAGCTAACCTGTAAGTGAGATTCGCTACAGTCCTTCTGAGTTGTAGAGCCCCCATCTTCCCTTCAGATATTTCAGATGTACTCTGTGACTGTGCTCATATGTCTTTGGGCAACTGAGAGACCCCATGCCTCGTGATTTATTTAATATGAAGTGAAGTTTTTTTTTTTTTTTTTTTTTTTTCTTTTAAANTTCTGAGTTGTAGAGCCCCCATCTTCCCTTCAGATATTTCAGATGTACTCTGTGACTGTGCTCATATGTCTTTGGGCAACTGAGAGACCCCATGCCTCGTGATTTATTTAATATGAAGTGATTTTTTTTTTTTTTTTTTTTTTTTCACTTTTAAAGTAAAAATAAATCTCAGGAGTTTTGGTATTTTCCAAAACTGCACGTCTCTGGATGATCTTGCTCACCTTTAATGAGGATAAATGTGGAAAATACAGGCAGCAAGTGTGGCTGAGAGACCAAGTAAAATGAGAATGGACAATTGTTTACAGAGTTCAGCAAGGGTAAAGGTGCGGTGACCCGTGAAGCATCACTGCGTGGAGTGGAGTGGAGGAGAACAGAGAGAGTAGTGGAGACAGGAGGGAGGAGGCAGTGAGAGAAGTATCACTTGAAGGGAATTTTCTGTAAGTAACTGAACCAAAAAGCTAGATTGGGTGTGAGAGTGTCAAGGATTTTATTTTTCAGACATGGGTGAGATATAGGTACTGATGTGTAGAGGTGGTCCCTGGCTTAAGAAGGGTCAAATTACAAGTGTTCAACTTTGTGGAAGTATGAAAGCAATGCCCATTCAGTAGCAAGTTTACTTTGAACTTTGAGCTTTTCTGGGCCATGATGCGTGGTGTGCACCTCTATCCTGATGCTGCAGGGACAGCCATGCAATCGCAAGGGTAAAACTGACAGCAACTCTGTCCCAATGCAAATATTCTGGTTTTCACTTTCAGTACAGTAGTCTACAATCTACTTGAGACCTTTAGCACTTTATTATAAAACAGGCTGTGTGTTCCATGATTTCGTCCAGCTGTAGGCTAATGTAAGTATCCTGAACACGTTTAAGGTAGGCTAGGCTCACTTACGGTGTTTGATCAGTTAGGTGTGTTAAGTGTATTTTTAACTTATATTTTCAACTCAGTGGGGTTTATTAAGATGTGTAATACCATCATAAATTGAGAAACAGCTGTACTAGTAAGTTGCACATAAATTATTGTTTTTCTATACAGCCTTTTGGGGTGATCTGATCAATTCTCAGGGCAAAAACAACCCGGAAAACAAATATTTTCCTCCATGACCACTACATGGCTCATGTCGGTGACCCTGTAGCTTAACTACCGTTAGAAATAATAGTATGGATTGAAATAATAGTATGGATTGACAAACCTTCTCCACACTTTGATAAAGTTGTAATATACAAAATAGCAGCCATCCATGGTCAGCAGGCTTGGGGACATTTTGTAGCTAATGGTGGTGAAGCTTACTGGAGGTAGTGCTATTCCTAAGCAGAGAAAAGCAGCGTAATCTTGAGATTCTTCCCTTTAGAGGGAGGTATCTGTACCTGCTGCAATTCTTTTTCTGGTTTAAAGTTATTTTCCCTCTGTTCTTGCTACAGATTTGTGTATATACTTCATTTATTCACTGTAACATTTTGTCTGACTGCAGTTAGCCATTTAAAGTCACTGGGAATTCTCATATGATATATAGTTAATAGAATAGAAAATTAACAGGTTATACAAATATCGCACTAATGCATCGTATCCTAAAATAGAAATTAAGCTTGCAATTTCAGTCATTTTGAGATCTAGAAATTACTTTCCAGATATTTCAAAAAGTTATACAGGATTGTGGAAAATAGAACAATTACTATACTGTAGAGAAAATTATTAGATAGAAAGAAATTCACTTTTTGTTTTAAGTCAATTTCTTCCATTAAGTTAAGCAAGAAAAATGTTCAAAAAATGAACATGATAATAAATCTAATGTATTACCTGGGAATAAGCTATTGAATTATGGTTTGATCAACCCTTTTCTTTATCTTTTTTGTCTGTTGTCTGGATCTACTGGTGAGTGAATATCACCCCCACCAACCCCCCCAAAAAAGGTAAAGAGAGTAGAGAGAAATAGAAGAGATTGAATAAATAGCAAATGGAAAATATATTCCCATTTAGATATACTTTCATATAGAGAATGTACTAAACATATACCTTTATGTATTCAGGTCAAAATTCTTAACATTTTCAAAATTCCAAGACCTCTCATGATGACTATATGATGCATATCTTAATATAATAAAATATAGAAAAGTGGTGTAACCAGAAGTTAATACTATATCTCACCTCATTTGCTTGCTATTGCCTTTTCAAAACCATTGCCTTAACAGAACATCAGACATATCAGTGACTGAATTTGAAGTGCAAAATTTTTAGGAGTGGATGCATTGATGAGATTAGCCAATTGAAGATGCCATTCAAGAGAGGGTTTCTGAATATGTTGCTGAGAGACTTGGTATTACTGGGGTTCAGAATCAAGACGTAATGAATAAGTGTGAGTGTAACTTAAGAAAACAGAAACCTCAGTCAGCTGTACTCTTCTGTAGTCAAAGGAAAATGATAGTAACAGATAGGGAGATTTGCTGAGAACCTAGAAAAGGGTAGCCCACACTTTCTGTTTATCTCTGCCCCTAGAGGGGAGAATCCTTACAACGACCAGAGCATTCCGATCTTCTCAAAATCCTACCTCTCCATCAAGGATGAAGCTTTCCATCACAGATTCGTGGCTCACCAAGCAGTGAATCTTCTTATTCTGATTTTAAAATTATCAAGGAAACGCTTATAGATTTAATTATAGAAATTTTTTTTTAATCAAAGAGATAGATAGCAGATCCTCTGTACACCAACATCAAAAATGTTGATTAAATAATTCAACAAATATTTATGAAGCATCTATTTTATGTTTAGGTCTAGATCTATATTTAGAGGAGGAAATAGCAACACACTCCAGTAGTCTTGCCTGGAAAATCCCATGGACAGAGAAGCCTGGCAGGCTACAGTCCATGGGGTCGCAAAGAGTCTGACACGACTTAGCAACTAAAACACTAGATCCATGTTGCTCAATGAAATAAGCATAACCTCTGTGGGGCTTAGAAAATACTCTTCCTCACTGGTGGTTATCTATCATTATTAAACATTTTGACATAATATTTTATTTGTACTCATTTAAATTGTAATTTGGAGACTCATTATTTACTTAGCACATTAGTCATCCTGATGTAGGTTACTCTATGCACAATGTCAAAAAGTAAGCTTTTGGAGATGCAGGTGAACACAGAATTATTCTTTTTTTTTTTTTTCCCAACACAGGTTTCTTGACTCTAATGTCCCCGAAGTGGTTGTACAGAACATAGATATTATCTGCATGGCCAGCTTGTCACTTCAATGACATCTCTGCCTTCTTTCTTCTTGAAACAAATGATATTTTTAGGAGTTATCATGAGACAAGATTTCAAATGAAGTCTGTCAGAAAGCGAAAATGATTCTCCTGCCACTATTTCTGAGTAAAGAAGGAAAGGGAGATTTATTGATACTCATATTTCTTACACAAATTAGGGTAGATACAGATAAGCCACATTTAAAGTCATCTAATTTGGCTAAAAAATCTGTTATTTCTCCATTTATAAATCAAAGCAAAAATGTTTTTCTAAAAAAATTTTAAACGGCTTTGTTTATACCGTCATATATTTTCTTTGAAACATTTTTTTTATTTCACTTATTTTTTTATTGAAGGATGATTGCTTTACAGAATTTTGTTGTTTTCTGTCGGACCCCAACATGAACCAGCCATAGGTACACACACATCCCTTCACTTTTGAACCTCCCTCCCTACTCCCTCCCCATCCCAGCCCTCCAGGTTGATGCAGAGTCCCTGTTTGAGTTCTCTGAGCCACACAGCAAATTCCCATTGGCTCTCTATTTTACATATGGTAATGTAGGTTTCCATGTTACTCTCTCCATACATCTCACCCTCTCCTCTCCTCTCCCCATGTACATAAATATTCTCTATGTCTGTTTCTCCATTGCTGCCCTGTAAATAAATTCTTCAGTAAATAATTTTTTTTTAACTCAGGTAAATATTTCAAATAATTTTCATTTTTTAGGGAGGTGAAATAAATTATTAGTGAAATATTGAAGAAAGCATATTGAACTAAACTAGGAAGATAATAGTAATGAAAACTAAGATAAGCAAGTAAATTATGATATAATAGATCTGGAACTATTTATATCGACTCAAAATATCAAAATCTATGATATTAAAATATTTATATACTTTTCCCCAGAACTATTTGTTTTTGTAGTCTCTCAACCTTGAGAATGGTGCATATTTAGTAATTTAAAAATCTGATCCTTTGTATATAAATGGGCATGAAAAATAAGACAAAGTGTAGATGAACTGGGAATATTTACTTTTATTACATACATTGAATGTTAAAATTTGTTTTCATGTTTGAGTTCAAATATTTAAATTTTAAAGTTCTAATTTTATTTTGGGCTTCCTTTATAGCTCAGTTGGTAAAGAATCTGCGTGCAATGTAGGAGATCCTGCTTCCATTCCTGGGAAGATCTGTCAGAGAAGCAGTAGGCTACCCACTCCAGTATTATTGGGCTTCCTTTGTGGCTCAGCTGGTAAAGAATTGACCTGCAATGCGGGAGATCTGGGTTCGATCCCTGGGTTGGGAAGATCCCCTGGAAAAGGGAATGGCTACCCACTCCACTATTCTGGCCTGGAGAATTCTGTGGACTGTATAGTGAGGGTTATATTGAGGCTTCCTCTAAAAATAAGAAATCTATATTTTACAAATATAATAAGTATAACTAAATTCCAATTCTATGAGTAGTTACTTAGATGGTGTAAATATGAAAACTCTTTAAAATAGTTACCTGCCTATAGTTCTCTGAAACTCGCACCTTCTAATCTTGAATTGCTTCTTTAGGGCCTTTGTATTTACATTTGTAGCTTTCATTTCAACATGCTCAGTTGTTTCTGACTCTTTGAGACTCCCTGGACTGTATCCTGCCAGGCTCCTCTGTCTATGGGAATTTCCAGGCAAGAATTGTAGACAGGGTTGCCATTTCCTCCTCCAGGGGATCTTCCCAGCTACAGGATTGAACCTGTGGCTCGTACATTGGCAGGTGGATTCTTTACCACTGAACCACCTGGGACTCTTCAATAACAAATCCCAATTCAGATGGTCCTTGTGGCAGTCCTGCTAGTGTTTTGGGTGTTTTGGTGCTAAGCACCACCATATGCCTCCCAGGGCCTTTATCACATCATTCTTTTCTAGACTCCCCTTTCCTTTCCCCAGACTGGGATGCCTTCCTATCTTTGCATTTGTTTTAGGCCCTAGGCAGATCAGATCACATTACTTTTTAGGAGCTTTTTCTTGGTCTTGTCAGCTTAAATGATTTTACTTTCTTTGATGTGTAAAATAAAACAAAATTCCCATAATATTTCTGTAGAACTTTTATTATTGCTGCTGATTTAGAATTTGCCATAAGTCGTACCTATTGATCATATGGGCTTCCCTCATAGCTCAGTTGGTAAAGAATCTGCCTGCCATGCAGGAGACCCTGGTTTGATTCCTGGGTCAGGAAGATCCCCTGGAGAAGGGATAGGCTACCCACTCCAGTATTCTTGGGGTTCCCTTGTGGTTCAGCTGGTAAAGAACCTGCCTGCAATGTGGGAGACCTGGGTTCGATCCCTGAGTTGGGAAGATCCCCTGGAGAAGGAAAAGGCTATCCACTCCAGTATTTTGGCCTGGAGAATTCCATGGACTGTATAGTCCATGGGGTCACAAAGAGTCAGACACGACTGAGTGACTTTCACTTTCTTTCATTGATTTATATGCCCTGTATTTTGAAATTAAATATTTACAAATAATATTCTAATAAATTGCTCAGGGAATCGAGAACCTGTAGTATTAGTGGCCTGAAGAATCTGGTCCTGAGGAGGGGTTAGCTGACTCAGTTTCCAGGACATTTCTCTGCCTTCTTCAGACATTTCTATGGTCTAGACTGAGCTGTGCTTTGCGAATTCCATTGTATCTACTGCATGGTTAGAATAGAAAAAGAATATTCTTGGTTTAATTTCCACATATTTCTTAAGTCATCACTGGGGAAGGAAATGGCAACCCACTCCAGTATTCTTGCCTGGGGAATCCCCTGGACAGAGGAGCCTGGTGGGATACAGTCCATGGGGTCACAAAGAGCTGGACATGACTTAGCGGCTGAGCACACACTTAAGTCATAACAGAGCAATATCATGATACGGGAATATTAATTTTATTTTACAATTTCTATGTTTATCATCCACCTGCACTTTCCCCACTGGGGGCAGCTGTATCATTAGTGAGGCAGATGAGAAGTGGTGCCAGAACAACCCCTGTTGCTACTTCTTTTCCTCACAGTCTTATTAGAGTGCCTCTTGGTGCTGAGTCCTATAGTGCTAAGGGTGCCCCGTAGCCTTCAGCGTATTCTGACTCAGGATGAGTCCTCTGAGAGCACAGCTGGAGGCAAGGAGTTGGGCAAGCAGTTTGTGAGGTGATACCAGGATTTAAGAGCAAGAGAGTAGGGAGAGCAGAGAGAACAAGAAAAGTCAATGTGAAGGTGTATTACCAAGATTACTGCTCCAGTCTGCAGGGAGCTATGAGAAGTCTAATCTAGGAAACAGGAGAATGAAGATTTTGTTACTGTATGAGGGCTAAAGGTCTGGCAAGCATAGAAACCAATATTATACCACCTGATTTTGAGGAGAGAGCTTTATTGCAAGGTCGACAGACAAGGAAAAAGGAGGCCAGGCTCTTAAATTTGTCTCCCTGTTCAGGGTTGGGCAAAATTTAAGGGTTTAGGGGAATAGTCTGCCTGCAAGGCGGCAGACCTGGGTTTGATCTCTGGGTCGGGAAGATCCCCTGGAGAAGGAAATGGCAACCCACTCCAGTACTCTTGCCTGGAAAATTCCATGGTTGGAGGAGCCTGGTGAGCTACAGTCCATGGGATCGCAAAGAGTCAGACACGAATGAGCAACTTCCCTGGTTCAGTAGGGGAATTTCTAACTTGGAAGCTAATTGGCTAATCTTGATGATATATAGTTGGATAGCATCACCGACTCAATGGACATGAGTCTGAGTAAACTCCAGGAGTTGGTGATAGACAGGAAGACCTGGCGTGCTGCAGTCCATGGGATTGCAAAGAGTCAGGCACGACTGAACAACTGAACTGAACTGGGTTATATATAAGCTGGTCTGCTTGCTGGAAGTCAGCTTTTCCTTACTGAAGGGCTTCTAGCTTCATAAAGGACTCCACTGGCAATATTTCTCTTCTTCAGGCTCTCTAGACTGAAGGTTCTGGGATCATCCTGGAGACAGGGTGTCCTGTCTTATGCTTGTGCAATGCTGTCTCTATAAAATAACTCAGGGCTTGATTAATTAGCAACCTATCCGAGGAGGCAAAACCACTTTAAGCTGATCAGATTTGTGTGCTATTTCACTTTTGTCTGTCCAATTGTGTCCTTTCTGCCTGAAGCTTGCCCTGGTGCATTAACTCTGTGAGCCTTCTGGGTTTTGCTTGCACGCAGATTTTTTGCATTCCCTTGGTGGTGGTGGGGAAGATTGGGGACTCAGTAGGAACCTGAAAGAGTTGTCTAATGTCTGTCTCACAGCTCTAGGTTAAAGGGAGGTGTCACACAAGTCCAAGTGGTGTTTACCACATGCCCGTTGAAGAGGTAAACAGTTTTATATGGATGCCCCGAGGAGGGAACTGACTCAATCAGGTGTATTTTGCATGAAGGAAAGATTAGGAGTGGTGGTTTTTTAATCTGGTCTTCTAGGAGTTCCTGTTGAAGGTGTGGAACAAAGGAAGACATCTGGATCTTCAACCCCTCAGCTTCACTCAGCCAAGTGGGTTTGGTTCCAGTTTATCTACTGTGCATATCGAGCTTCTGAACAAAGTTTTGTTCTGAAGCTGAGAAAAAAAATAGAAAATCATAGAGTGGTGAGTGAGAGTGTGAATTTAGGCTTCAAGCCTGGGCTCTATCACTTAGCAAGTGTCTGAATGTTGGGGAAGTTATTGAAGCCACAGTTTCCATGTGGCATGGTGTTTAATTTCCTCATCGGCTAGTTGTGAAGATGATTTGGGATAATGCTTGGAAAGGGCTTACACAGGGCCCGTCACAACATTAATCCTGTAATAAGCTGGATAAGAAGTTTTGAGCAAGAGAGACAAATGGCCTGAGAACCAGAGCAGGAAACCATCAAAGCAGGTAAAGAGAAAAGTAGAAAATTTACTACTAGGAGTTGCACAGTTTGCCTAGGAATGACCCTACTGATGGGTGTCTAAGCATTGGAGATACCAAAGAATTTTAAGCTTGACAAAGTCAATGTCCATAATTTGTATGTAGTTTATAAGCTTTATAAAATATACAGTCTTTTAATAACACTGTTAGATTCAATTACATTCTTCCAATACTGTATTTTAAAGATAAAATCTCTGCACAGTTCTTTGCAGAGCTGTATGTTTATAGCTTGTGGAAAGAATTCCTTTTAGTGTATGTTGATGGTTATACAGCTATTCTATAATATTGATTAAGTCTTTTGGGCTCTGAATATGTTTTTTTAGCATAACTAACTCTCATTTTATACCAATTGTAATCCCATCTGAACCAAATTGGGAAATAACTTAATATTTTATTCATGCAAACTCATTTGGACAAAATTGCTTAAAAAAGACATTATTTTTTGAATACTGAAAGCAAACCTGAATATTTAATGTTGTTTTAAAATTTATGTTCTTCCAATCTGATCTTTGAATGTTCCTTTTTTTTCAGACTTTGGGATAGTAGCCATAATTTCTATTTCCGAGCTTTTGTGTGTTAATTTTAAGTTTCTTTTATAAGGAAGTAATGCACTATTAAATTTAAACAAAATTATTATGTCTTCCTTAAATGGTGCAATACATATAAAAGGAGTTGAGTTATAAAATATGTTTTCATTAAATAGATTAATATGCATATAGTTAACCATTTATTTCTATAATTAGGGATGGTTTTTTAAATATTGAAGAGTTGTGTTGTTGGTATCAGAGTTCCTCACTTTTGTATATTATTACAAAATCTCACATAATATGTTTTGCTGTTACATACGAGCATCTAATCTTTACACTATTTCTAATATATGCTATCTCATTACTGTAACATTCTATGCAGTTTGTTTTATTTCACCCATGTTTACAAGAGGAAATTTAAGTCGCAAAATAATTAACTCAATGTGACAAAGAAAAAATTAGAACCTAAATACGTTTGACTTCTGAGAAATAACTGTGATACACATCTCTAAGATAGAAGAGATTCAATTTGTAAAGAATTTCAATATTTTTGAGGTCATTTTGTTATAGTCTTTCAGCCTAAATTAATATCTTCTTATTTTATTCTTAACGGATTTATTTTTTTATGGAACAAAATCTTAGACCATTCAGTATACCAGTTTGGGGACAAATTTTATATCAGAAGATGCTAAACATATTTCATATTTCACTTATTAAGTATCTGTTAAGTTCTTTCTGCAGCAGGATCTGTGTGATGGCTGGAATATAACAGATGAGACACAGGATTTTAGTCTAGTAAGGGAAATGGATAAGAAAGGATCAGACCATTGCACAGTAAGAGGCACCTGTTATGATAGAAAAATAAAGTGTGATTGTCACATGTATACAAGGATGTGACAGGCTAGGAAATGTTTTCCAAAGGCAGCAATAGCATAATGTGCACTGTCTTTTTGAGGGGACATAATGAACGTCCTGGGAGAGTCAGCATGGGGCAGTTCACAGGTTCAGGAAAATAATGGGACAGTAATTCACGTCATTTCTCCTGACTGATCCAAGGGTGTTGATGGAAGGCGCTCACTAGATGGCAACTAGAACGGCTAAGATGCATCTTTATCACAGGATAGGATGCAACTGGGAGAAGGCAATGGCACCCGGCTCCAGGACTCTTGCCTGGAAAATCCCATGGATGGCGGAGCCTGGTAGGCTGTAGTCCATGGGGTCACTAAGAGTCCGACATGACTGAGCGACTTCACTTTCACTTTTCACTTTCCTGCATTGGAGAAGGAAATGGCAACCCACCCAGTGTTCTTGCCTGGAGACTCCCAGGGATGGGGGAGCCTGGTGGGCTGCCGTCTATGAGGTCGCACAGAGTCGGACACGACTGAAGCGACTCAGCAGCAGCAGCTTAGCAGCAGCAGGATGCAGCTAGATAAACACGCATCTTTATCACAGGATAGGTGGTGGCAGTTTGTGGGCTTTGTTCCGCTTGCACAAATTTCCCTGGTATGAACTCTGGGTGGGGTTGATTCTCTTCTTCCCACATATGTGCTCTCCTCACCCCACCAGATTTACGACTGACTTGTTCTGGAACTCATAGCTCAGTTCCCCATTTCCTCTTCGCCAGATGACTCTCACCCGGCCTCTCGGAGAAAGGCTTATCTGACTTTTCCTCCACGCTTCCTAGACTATTTTTTTTTATGACAAAAACTCACCAGTGCTGAACTTCCCTCAATGTCTCTCATTCAGACTCAGAGAACTTTTTTTTTTTTTCCTGTCAATGAAAACATTTATCTTACAAATCAAAGCCTTTTTCAAACTTCAGTTTGTGATAATGGTTTCAAAAGCCTATTTTGTGGATGTTTCTGATAGGTACTAAGAATAGAAGGAAAGAGAAAACTATTTATATATATATGTATATATATAAAATTTTAGGGAGGTGCCTCCTTTACTTTGTTTTTTTTTTTCCCACTTTTTATTTATTTATTTTTTTCCATCTCAGGTGTACATGAGTTCCCAATCTTGAACCGCCCCCCCCCCACCCCGCCACCTGCCACCCCACATCATCTCTCTGGATCATCCCCGTGCACCAGTCCCAAGCATCCTGTATCCTGTATTGAACATAGACTGGCGATTCATTTCTTACATGATAGTATACATGTTTCAGTGCCATTCTCCCAAATCATCCCACCCTCTCCTTCTCCCTCAAAGTCCAAAAGTCCATTCTATACATCTATGTCTCTTTTGCTGTCTCGCACACAGGGTTATCATTACCATGTTTCTAAATTCCATAGATATGTGTTAGTATACTGTATTGGTGCTGAAGAAGGGAATGGTAACCCACTTCAGTACGCTTGCCTGGGAAATCCCATGGGGAGAGGAGCCTGGTGGGCTACAGTCCATGGGGTCACAAAGAGTCAGACACGACTTAAGTGACTAATGCACACTCCTTAAATATCACACAACTTAAAATATCAGGTAGCTTTTACAAGTCTTATGATGAAAGACAGTATTGCTTGCTCCATCCCTCAGCACTCTCAAGTTTGTCTCTGGAGATGCAACCATTTTGAACATCTCCAGTTGTCCTTTTGGCACTTGCCTCTACATTTCAAAATAACATGCTTAATTTTCGCTTTTACATATTGTGATGGAAAGAATAAAGGCTTTCAAATATGTCTACACCCTAACCCCCAGAAACAGTGACTGTCTTGTTAGAAAAAAGGGGCAGTTAAGGTGATGGATGGAACTGCAGGTGCTAATCCTCTGGCCTTAAAGTGAGTAACCTAGTTATCCAGGTGGGTCCAATGTAATCAGAGCTTCCTTTCAGGGTAGAAGCGTGAGGCAGAGAGTCAGTGCTTCAGTGGTGTGTATTGTGAGATGGACTCTCTGGCTGTGACTTGCTTTGAGGCTTGGGGAAGGGGAAAGAAGCAACATCTAGAAGTAGAAAAAAAGCTAGAAAACGGACTTTTCCCTCGGACCTCCGGGAATGCCCACCGACCTGCTGCACATGGCGCTTTTTATCCCAGCGAGCTCCATTTTGGACTTCTGACCTCCAGAACTGTAAAGTGAAGTCGCTCAGTCGTGTCCGACTCTTAGCGACCCCATGGACTGTAGCCTCCCAGGCTCCTCCATTTGTGGGATTTTCCAGGCAAGAGGGGAGTGGGTTGCCATTTCCTTCTCCAGAGGAGCTTCCTGACCCAGGGATCAAACCTGGATCTCCCACACTGCAGGCAGACTCTACCATCTGAGCCTCCAGGGAAGCCCCAGAACTGTAAGTTACTCAATTTATATTGATTTAAGCTGCTAAATTTGTGATAACTTACTTTACTAGTGATAAGAAATTAAAATAGGTGTTAGCAGTGAATTTTTTACTGTGAAAGAGAGGTTTAATCATTTCTCAATTTATCCACTAGGGATATATCACAATAGTGGTTATATTTAAATTCAGTTCTTATATTTTTAGGGCCATTTCATACTTTTCACAGGTGAACCATGTAATATTTGGGCCAAATGTTGATTTTCTCTGTAGTAATTGCCACAGTTTTGTTTGTTTTATTTTAAATTGCATTTATTAGTAAACAAACATACTGTGTTTTTAAATTTGGAGAATAGTTGTTTTACAATGTTGTGTTGGATTCTGCCATACAGCAACGTGAATCAGCCATAAGTATACAAATGTTCCCTCCCCCTTGAACCTTCCTCCCATCCCTCTAGGTTACTTTGGTTTTGAAAAGCCCGTCACTTTCGGAGAGAAGGTAAGTGGGAAAATAGTTTTTTGAGATCTGGAGTATGTGCAATATTTTGTTACTCTGATATTTGAGAGTTAATTGGCTGGGCATAGACATCTATACTAAGAAAAGGGATATTCTTTCACCATAGTTTTGAATGTGTTACTCCAGCTTGCTCTGGCCTGTTGCATTTGCTGTCATTTAATCTTTTGCTTGTAGCCTTTAAATAATGATATAAAACATCCATGGAAGGGAATATAAAGTATTTACATTGTTGTATAACAATTTTAAAACTTAACCACCTGTTGGGTCAATAATAGGACAGTGCTGGCTTCAAAGTTCTTGTATATCCCTTAGTGATTATACTATGTTTTCCTTTAAAGGCAGACCCTCATCTGATACTTGTAGTAATCACTTTCTTGCTTTTGTTTGCAATTTTACTACCTATGGAAGCTTCTTTAATAAATTTTACTTTTGCCCCCTTTCTGAGCTCGATATTGGTGGAAATAGATTATACAAACCATTTGAGTGTGTCCTTTGCTAAATATTATGAGCACTAGATTTATCCATGCTATGAATAGTTGCAGTGCGTTCTGTCCATGTCATTACTGTGAGTGTGTGCCATGGCTTGATTAGACCACAGTTTCTTTAATTGCTGGGCAATTTGGATTTTCTTTTTTATGTCCATCTGCCTTCCAAAACTTCTTTTTGCTTCTTTTCTTTCTGTTGTTGTCCTTTCTTGTTTATCTTAAATTAAACCCCTAAGCCTTTTTTCTCTTTCAGTTTCTTTCAGTTTCATAGATGAGGAGAGTGGGGAAATGTTGCGAGGTGAAACCTGGTTTAAATAAAGCCAGAATTTTCTTATTGTAAATACACTTGAATTCTTTTTTTTTTTTTTTTGCTGTTCATAAAACCAACAATATTGGGAATATGTTGGTACTAAGTTTTGCAAGACCTGAAGTTAGAATTTGGTTAAGAGAGATAGTTTAATGTGTTTGATGTGGGGATTCTGTTGTACAAACTGCATGGAAGTAGCTGCATCCATAAGAGGCAGGGCAACCATGACATGTTTACTTGCCTTTGAATTCACAGTATTTTCTAATATTCCATTGTAATTTTTTACTCAATGTTCTCCAAGAAATACTACCTGGAATCATCCTTTGTCCATGAAGAAATACATTCTGCTGTACCAAATATTAAAAAATTGAATATTTTGTTTCTTTTTGTTAGTCTTTGACCTGCAGCACATTTCAACATCTTCTACTTTCATAGAAAGTGGTCACTGAACCCTGAACAGAGCTGAGCACACACTGTGGCCAATGGATATTCTGACCGTGGGTAGTAATGATATCTGAGTACAGACTCAAGTATAGCAATATGTGAAAAAGTTGTTCTAGATCGTTTGTTGTCTGTAGGTAGTTCAGTTCAGTTGGTCAGTCGTGTCAGACTCTTTGCGACCCCATAAATCACAGCACGCCAGGCCTCCCTGTCCATCACCAACTCCCAGAGTTCACTCAGACTCAAGCCCATCGAGTCAGTGATGCCATCCAGCCATCTCATCCTCGGTTTTCCCCTTCTCCTCCTGCCCCCAATCCCTCCCAGCATCAGAGTCTTTTTCAGTGAGTCAGCTCTTCGCATGAGGTGGCCAAAGTACTGGAGCTTCAGCTTTAGCATCATTCCTTCCAAATAGCACACAGCAAAAGGGAGAGTAAAGATAATTAAATACAAGTTAAAAATAAGTAATAAAAACAAAACTCTTTTGTTGCTAAATATAATCATATCTGGAGTATTCTCCAGTATTCTTGCATGGAGAGCTCCCATGGAAAAAGGAGCCTTTGAGCTATAGTCCATGGGGCTTGCAAAGAGATGCAACTGAAGCGACTTAACATAAACACGTATGTAATTNAGCACACAGCAAAAGGGAGAGTAAAGATAATTAAATACAAGTTAAAAATAAGTAATAAAAACAAAACTCTTTTGTTGCTAAATATAATCATATCTGGAGTATTCTCCAGTATTCTTGCATGGAGAGCTCCCATGGAAAAAGGAGCCTTTGAGCTATAGTCCATGGGGCTTGCAAAGAGATGCAACTGAAGCGACTTAACATAAACACGTATGTAATTATATCACATGCATCATAAGTTAAAAGTTTTATTTTGAAAAGAAAAATTAATTATTTTTGAAAACTATTTTTTTTTCTTTAATCCTGGTCATGACCTTGATTACATAGTTTAAGAAAGCTATATTTGAAAAAGTGTTTTCTGTGTATGGAGTCTTTTCCCACTGAATTGTTAGAACTTCAGGTTATGTGGAATAATGGCAAATAGAATGCCCTATCATAATCACTGGTGATTAACTGAAGAATAAATTTGAATTGCAGAATGCATGATGTTTTATCTGTTTAGTAGGAGTGGAGTTTTTAAAATTAAAAATATATACAAATAAAGGAGGTACATTAAGAGAATCTTACAAACTAGGAACTTTATCTGTGAAGCAGTAGTTTTGCAAAGACCATTTTCATGGAATCTCAAACTATCTGATCTGGAAAGGAAAGTATTGTCTCATATTTACAGAAGCACTTCTACAAGAAAGATATGGACATGTAATCACTGAGTATGAACGAAGAATTTTGAGGTGATTTTTCTGAAGCTGAAATCTTTTTTTTCCTCTTGAAATGTTTTAATTAACTCCAATAGTGTCCCTGCTAGCGTTCAAGTCCTGGTAGTTACTTTTCTTCCTCTTCATTTTGATGAATGATTAAGCATTCTGGTGGAGAACAGAAGGTGGCACTCTTCTCTCTTGTGATGTTTTCCACTTGAGTGTTTTAATTCTTCTTTGTTAAGATTTAGTGCAGCGCACGGTTGGCAAGGTCATTGTTTCTTGGCGGCTAATGACCGTTTTTCCACTTATCAAAAGGCGGGGACACGTTCCATGAAATGTAATACGGAATACGCGGCACCAACTGTCATCAGCAATTCAGTAGTAAACAGTGGTTAGAGTTTGACAAGGCCCCTTACAGTTTACTTGTCCATGTGAGCAACCTGCCTCCTGAATGATTTTCTCCTCATTCTGTTTTATAGACATGGGTAATAAAAAATAAAAAAAGCATTTAGGTGCACTGGAGCACTTTGCTATTACCAACTTCACATGTACTGAAACTGATGGTTGGTTAAATGAGCATGTAGTGATGTAATCTGTGACCTTTCAGCCAATTCTCAAGTTAAACTTCATTTTAAAGCTTAACTCGACTAAGCGCAGGCGGCTGCGGAGCCGGCTCACTAAGCGCAGGCGGCTGCGGAGCCGGCTCACTAAGNATCATACTTGGTGTTTGATTTCAGCTAGTTTATATGGGTAAAGTTGAGGTAACCTTATGTGGTTTAGTTGCTAAGTCGTGTCTGACTCTTGTGACCGCAGGGACTGTAGCCTGCCAGGCTCCTCTGTCCATGGGATTCTCCAGGCAAGAGTACTGGAGTGGGGTGCTGTTTCCTTCTCCATAGATGGCAATAAAAATCAGTTTGATTACTTTCCTTTGTATTTATGTTACACTCTTTCCCAAAGGCATGAAAGCAGTCAGAAACTCATCAAGCACTGTTTAAGTGATGTCTAAGTGTTGTCTAAGTGAGAGGTAATATATTCTACTTTTTTAAAAGTCATCTCTTTGATTATGCATATAAAACAGACTCAGCAGATTTTCCTAGTGTACATTTCAGGCTTCACTGTCATCTAGTATTTTTAAGTTTAATTTACTTCACCTTTTATCAGCCCAAACTAGTGTGTTTCATTATAAATACCACATGCCCTTTCAATAATGGCTTCCTATGGAAAATTGCAATCATATGACTTCATTCTATTTTCACCATTTTGTCTGGCATCAGTGAAGAGCCCCATACCTGACTGGACTAACATCATTAAATAGGGCCTTTGGAAAGTTGCCCTCAACTAAAATGAAAATCATTAGGAGCTGTGTGGAAGTTTTGCACAAGTGTTTTTCACATCTCAGGTAGTTGTATTTCAGTGTTTGTATTCACACTTATTAGCGAAACAATTTAAGCCTCAAAACTTGCACCCTTGTAAAAGCACATCTATTATTAAGGACCCAAACCAAAGTTCACTATCAAGATACAAAGCCTTTGCTTCTTTGTGGGAAGAACTAGGTAACAAAAGTGAAATTTTGTTCTGGGTGGAGAGGTACTGTGTTAGATTGAAACATGAAGACAAGCTCATGGCTAGTACCGTACAGGAAGGGCCCCACAAATTGTGGTTCTAATAACTGTGCCCAGAGCGAGCTGCTTGGGTGTCATGATATACATTTGTCTGCTATCTCTAGTTCATACGCTGCTAAACTGCAGACAGAAGGCTCATAGAACTAGCAGTTCAGATGAATGCCCTAAACAGACCCCTAACAGAATCGAGTTCTGCAGAGCAACACAGCAGTATATGACTGAATCTTTGGAAGTTTGAGAGCTGCGGAGTCTGGGCACCACCGTGTAACGTATATTAGGACCTGGGCTACCTGTGCACAGATTTTCCCCAGAGAGGTCAGGGGTTTGTTTTGCTGGGACTTGGGAAATAGATGGTGGCTGTGGAGATGGCAGTCATGCCATGCTTTATATGGGTTTAGCAGCAGCAGCAGTCACAGCAGCCTCCAGGAATAAAACGTGAGGCCTAGGAAGTTTCTTAATATAAACATTAATGTTCTATAGAGGCGGTCAGGAACGTTTTTTGTCAAGAACCAGATAAGTTAACATCCTAGTTTTTCTGAGTCAGGAAGCAAATCAAGGCTATTATGTAGGTATACCAGTATGACTGTTTACTATGTAAACATTTCAACATGTAAAAAACATTCTTTGTACACAGCCTGGACAAAGATGGGCAGCAGGCCCGATTTGGTCTGTGGGTCATAATTTGCTCATGCCTACAGGATCCAAACATTTTGTACCATGTCTATATTATTTTTAATAATTCAGGCTAACATCCAGAATACTTGGTTGATTGGGTATATAGGAACACCGACATTCTTAGAGCTCTTACTGTTTGAGTTTATAGAGCTGTAACTGATCAGACAGAAGAAAATGTTGATTTGGTTGACTTGTCTGCACTAATAAAGACAAAATGACACCTGGTAAACATAAAATCAGGTCCTCAACAATCAAATGGCATTTACTTAATCTATTATGGAAATGTCAAGTCCCTCTACAGAAAAGGAATCCTGATACTTACTGATGTTTCCTAATTTCACTGCTTGGAAAAGAACCTGACCTAGTTTAATAAATCATTCAGGAAAATAAAAATACTATGTATTAAAAAGGAAAAAGAATATAAAAGCATAGTTCAGGAATAAATTCTGTCTTTCAGTTACAAAGGCTCTGTAACGATTTCCTGGTCAGAACTAAGCCTTTGAGAAATTGGTTCCTATGTACTTGGTAAGGAAGCTTCCAACAGATTGGCAGAAAGGCTTGTCTAGCAGTTGAAAGAGTTGTTAGCCCAAAAAGAAAACCAGGTCATCCAGTCAGACAAACCATTCAACTGCTTCTCTGGGTGCAGATAATAATCAGACCATGTAGGTACACTTAATGTCCGGATGGTAACTTCGGGAAGAGTTCAGTAAGTTCAGTCGGTTATATTTGGGCTAAATCTTCCACTGTTGCCCTGCCTCATAGTTTGTCAAAGTGTCTTTCCGTGTTGGGGTATAAGGCTTGCAATCACCAGTTTCGTTTTCTTATGGCTATGAGCTGTTGCACAGCTCAGGTTTGTCACCTACTGGAGAGGCTGGTGCTTCCTAGATATCATGAACAGTGATTCACAGTCTCAAGACACTTCTCCGTTAGCTTCATCTCGTGGATGCCTTTCTTTGGATGTAGCATACGTCTAGAGTTTTCGTTGTGATATGTTGCTAGTATGTGATATGCCACTAGTGCGTTAATCTTAAATTTCATTTGTATGACAACAATTGTCTTCCACAAAGAAAGCAGACCTAAATTTTCTAGATCATAAGTCAGGACTCTAATTTTCGAAAGTAATGGAAGAGTTCCATTTCCATTGTGGCTCATCTGGTAAAGAATCTGTCTGCAATGTGGGAGACCTGGGTTCGATTCCTAGGTGGGGAAGATCCCCTGGAAAAGGGAAAGGCTACCCACTCCAGTATTCTGGCCTCGAGAATTCCATGGACTGTATAGTCCATGGGGTTGCAAAGAGTCGGATATGACTGAGTGACTTTCACGTTCAATGAAAAAGTTTGTTCTAATTACAGTTGACATTTATTGACTTTCTCAGTAAGCATGGTTCAGCCATATTAATTGCATTTGCAATGTATTTTAATTAGCATTTCTTTATAGATTATCTTGATATAATCTTAAGAAACTGCTATAAGGTTCAAGGCATTTGAAATATTTGTCTCCTGAACATGTTTTATTTAGAGAGGATCTCTATAAAGCCTTTATCAATACCTGACAACGAGCGAGTCCTTGGTGTTTTATAACAAATGTTTCCTAGATTAACTGTCATGCTGCATTACTTCTAACAGACATACTTTTTTTTCCCACTTTTGAACATCTTTGGAATTGGGATGCATCCTATAGGTGATAACATGTTGTGCTGTAAATTGTAGAAGTGCATGAAATGATTGTGCTTCTTAAAATCGATGGTGTTTTACATTCAATGAAATGACAACTTCTGAATTGCCCTAAAAAGTAGAAGCAAATAGAAAAAAATGATGTAAAAGAATAGGAACAATTATCTTTTGGAGATGTACAGCTTAACTACGTAATTGAAGCCAAGCAATAGTTTGTAGCTGAATTCATTCTCCAAATGAGTATTGATTGGTCAGTATTTTATGTTAAGCTGTAAAGTTAAGGGATATAAACATGACACAATCCTTGGTCCCTTGAGAAGTTAGGATATGTTTTGGCCAATCTGGACAAAGAAATATGAAATGATAAAGCATGTATTATTTAGCTATTTTATGAATAGCGAGAAATTATATAATGTCTGTGAATACACACCCGCACACATGCTATTGTGGGTCAGATTAGTTGAGCCATTTGTAATCGTCATCAATATTATCATTGTCACACTTAACAGTGATTACCTCCTATGGGCTGTACAAGGGACAGTGTAAGAGAAGATGTAAGCTTCAGAAGATCCCAAACAGGANTAGCGAGAAATTATATAATGTCTGTGAATACACACCCGCACACATGCTATTGTGGGTCAGATTAGTTGAGCCATTTGTAATCGTCATCAATATTATCATTGTCACACTTAACAGTGATTACCTCCTATGGGCTGTACAAGGGACAGTGTAAGAGAAGATGTAAGCTTCAGAAGATCCCAAACAGGAGCCGCCGCTGCTGCTGCTAAGTCGCTTCAGTCGTGTCCGACTCTGTGCGACCCCATAGACGGCAGCCCACCAGGCTCCCCCGTCCCTGGGATTCTCCAGGCAAGAACACTGGAGTGGGTTGCCATTTCCTTCTCCAATGCATGAAAGTGAAAAGTGAAAGTGAAGTCGCTCAGTCGTGTCCGACCCCGTGGACTGCAGCCCACCAGGCTCCTCCATCCATGGGGTTTTCCAGGCAGGAGTACTGGAGTGGGGTGCCATTGCCTTCTCTGAAACAGAAGCTAGAGTTTACTCAAAGCCTAGGAGCCAGGACAAAAAGGATTCCAGATAGGGTAAATGGCAGGAAAAATACTTGGAGTCAGTTATGGGAGTGAAGAGTTACAGCGGCAGTAAGATGATTTTATGAAGTTCAAGACTCAAGCTGGAGGAAGTGTTGATGAGGCTGGCTAATAGACTGGTACCAGATGGTAGACAAAACTGTGTGCCAGAATCAAGAAGGCCCGGAGAAGCCATCAAGGACATTTTATCTTGAAAAGTGCTTCTCTTGCCTCTGCTATTTCCTGTAGCTGTTACTCCACTTTTTCATTCACTTCCAACCCTGAAAAATCACTATTTGCTCTCTAATTCCTTATTTTCTTATGTATGCACTACCTACTGCTGATCTCTTACCACACACCTCCCCCATTCTGCAGAAACTCCCCTCATGTATCTGTGCATGAAATCCATTTTATCTTAGCATACATGACCTACTTTTTAATACACTCATTTCATACATGAGAGAAGTGAGTCAGGTAAAGTTCATTTGACCTGTCCAAGATTATTCAGGTCTTTGTGTAAAATCTGGTCCTCAAACCAGACCTGTTGACCGTCTTCTGGACCTTTGTGCCTGCACCAGAGTTCCTTTACTTGCATTCACATTGCTGGATGCTCAGGACCAGTTCCACTGAAGTACGGGTACCTTGAGAGAGCCCTAACTAGAACGGCCATTCAGTTACTCTGGCCTTTTTCATCTCCTCACAGCTATCACCTAACGTCAGAATCCAAATAAAAGAGTTGGATTAATACTGGCTTTCCTAAAGCCTGAAGTACTTGAGAAATGCTCTTAGGTCCATTCTTATAGCAGTCTCAATAGGTCGATGTGGTGTAACATGCTGCAGCGGGAAAGACCGAGGAATAGAGCTTTATGTAATTTAATGAGTCCAGCGAAAGTAGTTGCTCATGTTGTTGATGGAATTCATACTCCTGCTCACGGATCTTCTTAATGGGAGCTGTTTCAGTTGATGCAATCAATAGAGGTGAGCTCTGTCTCAAATGATTTTGATCCATGTGTTATCTTTGCCTTTCCTGTCTTAACCTGGAGGAAATGTATTAAGAATTTTTAATAACATGATTACTTTGGTAGGTTTTTCCAGTGGTCATGTAAGGATGTGAGAGTTGGACTATAAAGAAAGCTGAGCACCAAAGATTGATGCTTTTGAACTGTGGTGTTGGAAAAGACTCTTGAGAGTCCCTTGGACTGCAAGGAGATCCAACCAGTCCATCCTAAAGGAAATCAGTCCTGAATATTCATTGGAAGGACTGATGCTGAAGCTGAAACTCCAACACTTTGGCCACCTGATGCGAGGAGCAAACTCATTTGAAAAGACCCTGATGCTGGGAAAGACTGAAGGCAGGAGGAAAAGCAGATGACAGAGGATGCTATGGTTGGATGGCATCACTGCTGCAATGGACATGAGTTTGAGTAAGCTCTGGGGGTTGGTGATGAACAGGGAAGCCTGGTGTGCTGCAGTCCATGGTGTTGCAAAGAGTTGGACATGACTGAGAGACTGATGTCAACTGAACTGAACCTGACATGACTCTGTATGACATTTCTTCTTCTTTTTTTACATAGCTTATCTATGCAATTCCCTGAAGTTTTAGGAGAGAGAAACCCTACTCGAATTGGATTTTGAAAATTTGGGAATTTGTCAGCAATATAATCTGAAATTCTGGGTCCAGATTCTCAGTTAATACTATGAAGAATCTATCTCCATCTCTTGGTCAGGTGACTTGGTTTGCCTGGGATAGTCCAGATCCATTTTGTCCTTCTGGAGGCCAGTTTTAGCAGCTCTCTTGGACAAAAGTGTTTTCTTCTGGATGATGATTTTTGTGGTCACCCTACTGGTCCCTGAATTGGTCTTGGGCATATTTCACCTGTGGCTGTGAGATGGGCTGCAGCCATTCTAGTCTGGAATTGTGGTGGCTCATGGCAGCTTAGTCATCATGGCAGATATCCTTCTAGTATGTGGGTCACCTGACCTTAGTCAATTATTTTGGAAAGGTGGATGGAGTGTGCTCACTAGGAGATCTCAGTTCCTGTTGAAGGTGGTGGCAGGGAGATGGTTTCAGCTGTACCCAGACCATAAAGACTGAGACGTTTCCTCAAAGCGAACTTTCCTGCAAAGTGCTATTTCTAGAAGGGTGGAATGGATACCTGGTAAGCAAAAATTAAGTTATTTGAAAAAACATTTTTGTCTTCCCACTGTCAACTGGAATTCCCAAAGACATTATCGTTTCTTTTTTCCATCACAGTAACTTTTTACCTATTTCTCCTCTACTGACCCTTGCGTGTTGTCTTCTTAAGATGCTGCCCCATCAGTGTCTGTCTCCACCATCATTTATCTTCTCTCTACCACCAGTCATTGTCTTGTGATGTAGATACATATTCAACATTTCATATTAAAAATCCCCTGGATTTAATGTCACATTTCTGCAATTATTTTGGTTTCCTCCCTCAACTAATGTGTAATTCGTGTATTTCCATTTACATCTTTCACCTTCCAACACATTTTGAATGGCTCTCTATAAGGTCATTAATCAGCTTCTTGAAAAATTGAGCTGTGAACTTGGCATCATGGATTACTTCTTCTCTAGCATGAAGCCTGTCTTTCTTTCCATTTTCCTTTATCTTTTTTCATTCCATTTCTTTGTCCTGGGTGGGCTTGCTCCTCTACCACTTCAGTCTGGGTCTTGGTCCATTTTCTTTCTTACCTACACTTCACAAATTAGCTCCACTTATTCTGATATTTTTAGCTTTCATTTACATAGTATTTACAAATTTATAAGCCTAGTCCAGAGCTTCTTCAGAGCCTCATATGAATATATTGAACTGCTTGCTGGAGATCTCCACCACAAAATACTTTTGACATCTCAAATTCATTTTCAGGATGAATTGACTATCTTGCCTCCTACATTAACTTCTCCTGAGTCCTTATTATCATATATTCTTACCTTATTGTCTGCTTTGTTACTCATCTGCGAAACTTGGAATATTTCCTTAAATAACAAGATTGACTTTTTACTTGTGTGTGTGTGTTTCTTTCAAATTCTCCTTGTCTACTAATAATTCCTACTCTTATACCTTTATCCTAGGATTTCAACTCTTGCTATGGTATTTCAATTATCTTCTCTTTGGGATCTCTGCTTTCAATTTTGTTTACTTCAAATCCATCTTCCATGATTGTGAGCATCATTTAAGACCCATCCTAAACCTGCACTGCTCCTGCTTTGAACACTTCAAGAGCTCCTCACTGTCTTCCGTGAATAATCCCAGTTCAGTTCAATTCAGTTCAGTCTCTCAGTCATGTCCGATCCTTTGTGACCCCATGGACTGCAGTATGCCAGGCTTCCTTGGCTTTCACTATCTCCCAGAGCTTACTTAAACTCATGTCCATCAAGTCAGTGATGCCATCCAACTATCTCATCCTCTGTTACCCCCTTCTTTTCCTTCCTTCAATCTTTCCCAGCATCAGGGTCTTCTCAAATGAGTCAGTTTGCCTCAAGTGGCCAAAGTATTGGAGTTCCCAAGGCTAGGCTTTATCTGGTTAGAATATACACCATTTTTTTTTCATTCTGCTTTTTAACTTGCTTATCCATTTATATTACATGAAAAACATGGGCAATAAGGAGAATTGAAAGATAAAGGCATTACCTGGATAGGATGGGAATTGAGGGGAAGTAGTTTCCCAGTTTGGAGAGGCAGTGGCACCCCACTCCAGCACTCTTGCCTGGAAAATCCCATGGACAGAGGAGTCTGGTGGGCTGCAGTCCATGGGGTCGCAAAGAGTCGGACATGACTGAGCAACTTCACTTTCACTTTTCACTTTCATGCATTGGAGAAGGAAATGACAACCCACTCCAGTGTTCTTGCCCAGAGAATCCCAGGGACGGGGAGCCTGGTGCACGGCCGTCTATGGGGTCGCACAGAGTAGGACACGACTGAAGCGACTTAGCAGCAGCAGCAGTTTCCCAGTTGGTTTTTTGTAATTGTTCACAGATAGTCTTTCTTTTTTTAAATTTAACTTTATTATTTTTTTTTAATTTTTATGGTGAAGGCAATGGCACCCCACTCCAGTACTCTTGCCTGGAAAATCCCATGGAGGAGCCTGGTGGGCCGCAGTCCATGGGGTCGCTAAGAGTCGGACATGACTGAGAGACTTCACTTTCATTTTTCACTTTCATGCATTGGAGAAGGAAGTGGCAACCCACTCCAGTGTTCTTGCCTGGAGAATCCCAGGGACGGGGGAGGCTGGTGGGCTGCCGTCTATGTGGTCGCACAGAGTCGGACACGACTGAAGCGACTTAGCAGATAGCAGATTTTTACTTGATTTTACTTTACAATACTGTATTGGTTTTGCCATACATTGACATGAATCACAGTCTTTCACAATTTATTTGATTCAAGGGGAAAAAAAAAGGATTGGGAGAAGAACATCAGGTAAGATTTTAAAGAGGAGTTGAGAGGGCATTTAGAAATAAAGCATTGTTGTAGTCAGAGCTCATAAAAGAGAATATCGTCCTTCACTTTCTAGGAAAGAAGGTAAGGAGGTAATATGGCCCATGGGCAAAGTTAGTGGGAAGAAGTTGGCTATCTAGATTTTATAGGATATTTTAAGAGTTTTTCCTTAGCTCATGCCTATTTCAACTTACTAATTTCGCAGTAAAAAGTCAAGCAACAAATATCTGTGCAGGTTCCTGGATCCCTCCTTTCTCCCCTAGCGCTGCTAAGGGGACCTGTGCGGAGGCCTTGACTCAGCGCTCCTCACGCCGCTGTGTTCACTTCTCTGCCGCAGGGTATTCCGCTTGACTAACAGCTGCCCTAAGTTGTTCTCATGTTGATGAACTGATTCGCAGTAATAAGACTCTGAAGAGATGGATTTGTAAACCAGCGTCTGGCTTATTTATAAAGCAAGATCCACCTAGGGCTATCTATAACTAGAAGCAGCTGGCTTCTCAAGACACCACTCTTTTTGACAGCAATATATGTGGGAAAGTCAATTTGTTAATAATTGATGGCTTTGGGAAGCATAGAATCGGCCAGAGCAAGGGAAGTGGATGGATTTAAGGAGCATCTCCTTTAAGTTGAGATAGAGCCTGAAGGAATTATACCTCTAGACAAGAAGGGTAGATGCAACAGGTAATCAGTGCCTGTCATTCACAGGCAGTGTCTCTGCTCTCCGGGCCAGTTCCTCATAGACACTGGTAAAGCGCTTACTTCTCTCTCTTCCCAGCATTCCTGTTGAGAAAATAAGAGTCCATTAAGGTCATATTTTCACTCCCAGGACTGATCAAAGGCAGTATTGGGAAGTAGACAAAACTGTCTATATGCATTTCACATAATTTGTCCTAGTCCCTTTATTTTTAGTTAACTTTTTAATGAGTCCCCTTTCTCAAGTGACCTGCTGTTATTTGCTATTTTCCTCTCCTGGTTTTTGTATTTTAAATCAAGGCCATAAATCGAAAGCAAAATCAGCTTAAACATGATGAATTGCTGACGATGGAATATAATGCATATCAGGGAAGATAAAAACTGTGCAAACATGTCCAACTTTTACTTTGAACTAATTGGGAGATTTGGGGCAAAATAAAATAAGAGTTTGGGAGAACTTTTTGGAAAAACTGGGGATGCTTCTTGGGTTAAGGTTAGGGAGTTGTTAAGGTAAGGGAAGGAAGAGTGAGTGGAAGTAAGAAGAACACAGTGTGTCATAGTGTGAAAATGGGTGAGGGACAGAAAGAAGAAGCAAGACAAGGGGCTGAGGTCAGGCACCAGGTCATAGTGCAGCGCGAAGCAAAGTGTCAGAGGTACATGGTCCAGTGAAAGGAGAGCCGTAAGCACAAAGCTGAGACTATGGACTGTGATATGACTGAGGGAGAATGGCAGCTTTGGGCATGCTTTAGGATTAATGGTTTGACAACAATATGTTGAAGGAATTTGGGAAACAGGGACAGTTGGGAAGAACAATCAGATTGTTGCTCTTCCTAAGGTATGGTCTAATTTGGATCTGAGCTATAAGAATGGAAGGAAATGGTCAATTCAGATATTTTGCAATAATCATCAAGACTTGCTGCATATTATATGCAGGGGGTGTAGCTATTAGAATAAAAATTAAAGATTTTAAAGTGGCAGTTTGAAAATGCCAAGAGGAGCTGATCTTGGGATCTGATGTGTTTCCATAGCTGGCAAGACATAAAAGAGAAGGAATCAAGTGGGCAACTAGAAGTATGGAATCAAGGTATAAAAGGTTAAGTCTGGGGATGTATTTGGGAATTACATGCATGGAGAATTACATCAGTGAATGAGATGCCATCTCAATGGTGAGATGGGAAGAAGAACACCATCCTAGACTTTAGATAGACGTTGAAGACAAGGTGCTTTAGACAAAGGGACTAAAGAAATAACCATTTATTGAGGATTTTCTGTACGAATGTCCTACTCTAAGCATATCAACTGTATTAGCTCATTTAATCCACATTATGGGAAGGCAAAGTGAAGCACTAAGAAATGAGTGCAGTCTTGAAAATCAAGGGATTTGAAGTTCGATATTTTTACTAAATGTTACAGAAAAGTGAAAATAGGTGGAGAAAGTTCATTGTTGTATTTGACGTAATAGTTTCATGAATATCAGTACTAAAAACAAATTTCTTACAAATAAATGGGAATTATCTAGAAGCAATGTAAAGAGGATCTATATATGATGAGTCTGGCATTGAATAGAAGAATAAAAACAGGATGAGGGTCAAACTATGAGTTTCTTGAACAGAAGAGGTTTAAATACAGTTAAAAGGAGATGAGTAAAAATAAAAAAATACATAATATTACAGATTAATGAAGGGAGGGAGCTCTCATGAAAGCAGCATCCTGGGAAACAGGAAAACAAATGAAGTCCAGAGTACACGTGGAAGCACTAACTGCAGGAGGAGAAGATGTGTTCTTGGTTAGTGTTATGAGCTGATGGTGTAAGGAAACCTGGTAATTACATAACTCTGTGACAACTAATGACATGAAGAGCTCTCAAAAGGGCCTGCTTAAATTGTCTCCTAGTAGAAATGAGAGAAGAGAGTGAAAAAGTGGGCTTAAAACTCAACATTCAGAAAACTAAGATCATGGCATCTGGTCCCATCATTTCATGGCAAATAGATGGGGAAACAATGGAAACAGTGAGAGACTTTATTTTTTGTGGGTTCAAAATCATGGCAGATGATGATTGCAGCCATGAAATTAAAAGACACTTGCTCCTTGGAAGAAAAGTTATGACCAACCCAGACAGTATATTAAAAAGCAGATACATTACTTTGCCAACAAAGGACCATCTAGTCAAAGTTAGGGTTTTTCCAGTGGTCATGTATGGATGTGAGAGTTGGACTGTAAAGAAAGCTGAGTGCTGAAGAATTGATGCTTTTGAACTATGGTGTTGGAGAAGACTCTTGGGAGTCCCTTGGACAGCAAGGAGATCCGACCTGTCCATCCTAAAGGAAATCCGTCCTGAATATTCATTGGAAGGATTGATGCTTAAGCTGAAACTCTAATACTTTGGCCACCTGATGTGAGGAGCAGACTCATTTGAAAAGACCCTGATGCTGGGAAAGACTGAAGGTAGGAGGAGAAGGGGATGACAGAGGATGAGATGATTGGATGACATCACCGACTCAATGGACTTGAGTTTGAGTATACTCCGGGAGCTGGTGATGGACAGGGAGGTCTGGCATGCTGCAGTCCATGGGGTCGCAAAGAGTTGGATGTGGCTGATTGACTGGACTGAACTGAACTGAGAAAACAGAACCAGACAGTACTGGGAACTAAATAAAAAATATTAAGGAGTAAAGGGAGAAGATGAGGCAAAAGAAGGAAACTAATGGTCACTGAGAATCCACTTTGTGCCAGGTGCTGTGACAAGAACTCTGACAGATTGGGCACTGTGGGTCTTTAATGCATATGTTTTGCAAAATTGCATGTCTTTCTTCAGTCTTTATTATTTTGCCTGGGACAATTTGTCTCTCCTCTCCTCCTCCCATATTTTTATTTCCCTTTGACTTCAGCTTGACTTATTTTACTCGGTAAGAAGAATTCCACTCAGGGTGAATTCCAATTTGGATGTTCTATGTGTAAACATAATCTCATATACAGCAATTTCCTTGTATTTGAAATTTGCATACATATTCACACTTTGGGGGTTCTCCATCATCCGTTGAGTAGAAGTCTTCAATCTCCGTAATGCCTGCTTTAAATTACTTTATGTCTGTTGAAATGTTCATGTTTTATGAAGAAGTAGAAGAGTTCTTATTCTCAGGCAGACTAAAAGATTTATGCTCTCTGGAATAAGAAAGAAATAATATTAAGTTTATTATGTACTTGACAGAATTTTACCTGGTGTCTTTATCATATGCAGTAGACTATTATTATATAGTGATGATCTTATTTGTTTTCTGTCTTTTACCCTTTTCAGCTGACCACTGAGCACTGGGTGCTTCCCATATATTTGAGCATTAACTGCTTAAGCTGCCTTGGAAGTAGGCAGATCAGTGGTAGGGAGACTGGTTTTCAGATAATCAATGAAAGGGTTTTTAATGCTCATTGATAATTTTGTTTGGCTATTTTTTGTCTCCTCTGAGCCCTAGAAAGCAAGCATTGAGGGTAAATTTCAAGCCTTAGTTTCTCCTAACATTGCTCCCAGCGATGGCTCTCTTAATAGTCCTTAACAGCAATTAAAAATATCTGGTTTCAGCCATAGGGTTATCAGAAACGTGTAAGAGTTAATATAAATACAGTAACAACTATCAACTAACAGTGCCCTCCTTACTGCTATTAGATTAGCAGGAACATGTTTCTGTGGCAAGGCCTAGGGTTTTAAAAAGTTACTCTGTATATAGAATCCTCCATCCTGTTCAGTATATCTTAGAACCTTTGATTATGTGTATTTTGAAAAATCTTCCTTGCTGATATTAAAGTATTACAATTATTCAAGTGAAATTTTATTTTGCACAATTCAGAATTATAGGACATTTTATAAACTTTTGGGTAGTGTTCGTCATTTTCTCGTCGTGATAAATCTCTTAGACAATTGTGAGCTTCATGTAAAATGCTTTCTAATTGTACCAGAATTACTGTTTGTGTTATGTTTTGGAGTTTACTCACTGGGACTTTTAAATTCGCATCCAGAATAGTAGAAAAAAATAGAAGCTTTATAAAATGAAAAATAAAACAGTTGTGGTAGAATACAAGCTGAGTTGCTATAATAAAGAAAAACGAAAGTGGGGACCCAAATATGGTAGAAATTTCTTTCTTTCCTATATAAAAGGTAAGAAACTAGCTGCGACATGTAAATGGTTATGATCTAGCAGGACATTTGAGGACCAGGCTTCCTTTGTTTGATTCATCACCATTTTCCAGGATGTTTTCCTTTGTCTGTATGGACAGAGCTGTGTCACCAGAGTAGGCAATAGGACAGGGAAAGAGAGGTCGGGCAATTTCTAACAAGAATGTGGTCTGGAAGGCACAGTCATCACTGCTGCCCACCTGGTAATGGCCTAAGAAGCCACACCAAAAATAGGGATGGCTCCTGGGAAACACGCGGAAATCTCTTTCAAAACACTCAGGCAAATTAGTAACCCATGGACCAGAAACTTTGAAGAAGTGTGAAGATATAAAATCAGTAGGGGGAATGTAAACCATTTGTAAACTGGAGAAATGAAAGGCCAGTGTTAACATGTAGTGTTTCGTTTTGTTTTGTTTTTCCTGGCTTGTGGGAAAAAGTAATACTGAAAAATAAACCACTTTGCAATCCTTGCTGGTCCATTTACAGAAGATGCCTTAGTGCTTAGCTTTCACAGCTTCATTTTTTTTTTTTTTTTCCTTCTGACAATGGGCTGGAGACTCTGCTTTGATTGTGCTTTGAATCTGTTTGAATTATAATAGCTGGAAAGTATTTTCAGCCTTGTTCAATTCCTGAGAAAGGCAGAGTGACTATTTTGACAGTTTAAGTTTAAAAAAGCCAGTAAAAATTTCCCATAAAGCAATCCCTACAGTTAAAACAGTTTATCACTTTGCATAAAGGAGCCAAGATTAAGTCTGTAAGGAATTTTGAAAGCATTTCCTTTAAAGTTAGGGAATAAAAACACAAATATAATTCAATATCTTGTGTCTTAACCTGTTTCCTTTCTCTTGCAGTAGTGCTATTCTCACTTAGCTTTTGCTGTGTAGTTGTTGAGAATGTTCCAGGCTTCTCTGGCTTAGAACACATATAAACCTTGATAGACCATAGTGTGTTTTATTGTCATTCTTGTGGTATATTAGCCTTAATGGCTACAATAGTTTTTCTTTCACTTTTTGCCACTATGAACATATACATGCCCTTATGGCTCTATTTAAGGGTCTTAACATTAATAGCAATATCACTGATAAAAAGACATCTTTTAGTTTGCATAAAAGTACTGATTCTTGGTGTTTGGAGTCACTAGCTGGCAATGAAGCCAGCTAGTAGTCGATCTGATATATAAGTCTCATATTTCTTGCTGCATGCTTAGGATTCTTGGCTATAACCAGTATTTTCCCCTTTATTATAACCAATTTACTTCTTATAGTGAAGATGGAATAGGACAACTCTTCATCCTAAGCGCCCTAAGCAGACATTTGTAGCAAATTTGAGCACAAGACTCATTGATACCTGGTGATCTCCTTATTTCAATATATACAATTCATTTAATTACAGTACTAGACAAGACACAGCACAACTCACAAAGATGGATAACTTGATTACATTCTATAATTTTCTTGACTTGACTTTATGTTGGCAAAGGCAAGGCATTAGGCTCACTGTCTGAGGCATCAAATGTCATAGTGATAATGGGATTTGGGACCACGTGTTTCCTTTGGTGATGGGCTGCCACATGCTGTTCGGTGGTTTTAGCCTGGCACTTGGAAGAGAAGAGAGAAGGTTGCAAAGAGGTGAGAAGTATATGAATCAGTTCCTGGGGTGTCCTGGGGTTCAGGAGAAAATGACTTGTAACAATTCCAGCTCTTGTTTTTTTTTTTTTTTTTGTTCAATCAATTCCTAGCTGGGCTGTGACAGAAGGCAGATGATAAGAAAAGAGAAGAGAGCAATAAAGTGCAGCCACTTTCCCAGAGGAAAAAGAGAAAAAGAAGTAAAGCACTGCAGGGGAGGAGGGGAGAAACAGAGCTTGCTTGCAGGAGGGGAGAGGGCAGTAAAATCTCTGTTCTATCATCAGTAGTAACAGCTGTGAAGAAGCTGAGACAGGTAATTATGCTCAGCGGAAAAGAGTTTCATCATAACCACACACTCACTATATTATATAATGTGTGCACGCTCAGTTGTGTGCAACTCTTTGTGACCCCTTGGACTGTAGCCCACCAGGCTCCTCCGTCCATGGGATTCTCCAGGCAAGAATACTGGAGCGGGTTGCCATTCCGTTCTCTGGGGAATCTTTCTGAACCCACATCTCCTGCCTTGGTAGGTAGATTCTTTACCACTGTGCCACCTGGGAAGACTCAGTGACAATGAAGAACTGCCTTGGTCAGTTGAAGATGAAGACAAGATCTTCCCAACTGCCATGCAAGCTTATTACAGTCATTGAAGGCAGGATGATTTCTATAGGAAACAAAGCCAGCGGGAACCCCCCCTGGGGCTCCTCAGTGTTAAAAATGAGAAAACATCATTTTATATCATTTAATTCTTATGCTAGGTGTATTTTTTAATAATGGTTTCATGGATGCCATATAGAGCACCAGCTTGATTTTTCAGGTTTTGAGGACAAAGCTGCAGTCCTTCTGCATTTGCCGTAAGCTAAAACTTTGCTGGACACATGGAGGCACATGAGTACTTGTAACGGGTGAGACCAAAGTGTAGAGATTCAGGAAGTTGTAGCATTACTAATGTACACTGTGCTTCTGTGACTTTAAAACAAATGATCTTTGGAAAAATGGAATACATGTTACAGTTCAGAGTAACCAATAGTAACACTTAAAAGGACACTAAGTTAAAGTATATTTTAAAAGAAGTAAGGCAGTATTTGAAGAATATCCTTACAATGGACCAATGCAGGAAACAGGAATATTTTCATCCCTTTTTTTCCTTTTCCCCCTTTTTGGTAAGGTGAGTTTTTCAGTATGCTCTTGGTAAGTCAGAATGTTAGGGACATACCTGAAATTTCTGGGTTTCTCGGGGGAAAGCAACTGATAAGGGGTGTTTTGCTCTGAATTTCGGTAGCAGAAAGGAATGACCCCAGCTTAAAGAAGACAGAGAATGAACCAGAATAGAAGATTCATGTTCAAATAAGTGAGGCCTTACTGCTGCCTGGCCAGGAATATTTCAGTTTTGTAGTAGTTTTAATGATGGCAGAATCCAGGTAATGTTACAAGATTTAAGAAAGTAGGTATATCACTGCTTACTTTCTTTATATTAAAATATTAAATATACTTCAAAGTTCTCAAAGTCTTTGCTGGAAACACAGGAAAGGCTTCCAAGCCACAGAAGTGCAGTGTGGCAACTTGATTCTTTGTTTGATCCCATCCCATCCAAAGACTTAAGAAATGTGTGGTCCTCAACACAAGGCGTGTGTGTTCAGTAACTACTCTGGTTGACTAGGTGTGACTCAAGTCACCTACACAATACACTTTGCACCCGGAACACAGATTTTTTTTTTCCTTTTTTAAGTTACAAGGCTGTTAGCATTCTATCTCTGTGTTTACCCTGTGTTCCTTACTAATACAGTAAATGAAGAACATTTTCCACATCTACAAGCCCCACCCCCAAGGAACCAGAGTTATGGGTTAAAATTGAGGCAGAACCTACTAGTGTGTATATGTATATCTCTATTTATTTGTACTGAAAATACTTCAGTGCTTGAACTTACTCTCCAGTGATTATTTTCTTGACTATTACTGTAATTTTGAAAGAATGTGTTTACTGCTAAGGAAAGGAGACATTTAGGAGCTTAAGACTCTGAAGAATTCGAAATGGAGGTAATTGAGAAATTAAACTTTTATTTTAAAAGAAGACACTTTGCTCCATAAAAACTGAGCTTAGTTAATTCCTTCAGCATTAAGAAGGTTGCCAACAAAATAGTTTTGCTGATGATTTTTCAGATTCTGAAATTTTATCTATGTGTTTCATCTTTATTAATCTCCAGACAGATTTACTATTGGGCTGGCTTAAGCTCTGCAAATATGGTAAAGTGATAATGTTAATATAATGCAAATCCTCAAGGACCCAATGATGACAGATAAATGTCAGTTTTGTGCTAGATAAAAAAAAAAATCTAGTAAAACCATTATTGGGAGGAAATTGCACATTTTTTCCAAGGTAAAAGGCTGATTTTTAAAAATGTTTTCTGTGGCTATAATACTGAAATGTTTGTGAATAACACAGTACCTTATGTGTTTTGGTTTGACACAGACTTTTTTTTTAACCTTGAAACTTTTCATCTTCTTTACAAAGTCCATTTACTTCATCTGTGACACAAACAACCCTCCTGTTTTCTTTCAACCAAGATTTAATTCCGACCCTGTAAAAAGTATTCTAGTAAATACCTATAGGAGAACAAAGCAGAGAGAAGTGTAACATCTATGCAAACGGACAGGACAAACCTGAGTGTAATTTGGGGAAGAAATCAATTACACTGCTTCTGTTGCATTCCCACGTGCCGTGTAGAGCTGCCAGGGCTGGGAAGACGCAGAGGGCATAATGAAAAAAATCTGTTATGCATGAGTCAATTCCCCTATGTTGTATCTAGAACATCTTGTGCTTGGTGGTAGGAGACTAGTGGAAATCAGAGTTTTAAGTTCTTTTTCTGTAACCTTAAAATAAATCATAAGTTGGATATGATGATCTCACATAGCCAAGTTTCTTTAATTCTTATAACACATCAGTTGGTGCCTGGATCTCTTAAATTAATGGACACATGTGCCAAACTGACAGAAAAAACTGTTCCTTTATAAACTAGCCCTTTATAACCTGATTTATTCAGGGAGTCCCTACCAGGCTACTTTTAACAAAGGCATAAAAATGTTTTCTGTTCACTAAGACTTGGGGATTATTTGTGGTTATCCCTGTCTGGGGGTATTCCTACAGTTACAGTGTTTTATTCTATCTCAAAACTTCTTATAGGCAAAGATGGAGTTTCAGGTTTTCAAAGTGATTCGCCTTCTGAAACAGTGGGTTCTTCTGGCTCTTTGAGTGCCCAGACTTGATCGGGAAGTTTTCCTTCCCACTTCTGCCCAGTCGCATCCCTCTTGAAAGCCTGAATGCTGTCCAGAGCCTTTTCTGACCTACTCCTCACTCCATACACAGGGATCTCTCCCTTTAAAAATCTGATCATTTCTTCATCCTTTTCTTGCAACAGTTAGAACGTGCTGCTTCACGTTATGGTTATCTGTGCACTTAAGTGTTTCTCAATAGCCTTTCACAGCAGTTAACTCACTTGTATTTCCTTTCTTCCTATTCTCATATGTTCCCCTGCTCTCCTTCAAGCAGGAAGGTTGTCAACTGAGCCTTGCCTCCAGGGACAGATGTAACAGAATGGAAATCACTCGAAAGAGCTTTTCTTGACTTTGGTTTCTAAAATATTAAGCTCTTAGGGGGATGGAGTGAACTTCAGAGTTTAACTGAAATATTTAGGGCTTTGGAGAGGGGGAGGTTACCTCTCTCCATCACTAGGAAATTTCCCCTCGGGGTTCAGGGAAGGAAAGAATCCCAGAGGAGGGACTGGAGCACAGAAGTTGCCAGGTCACAGGGGCCCCCTGCTTCTGGGGCTGGGTCCCTGGGTGGATGAGCTTATGGAGATTTCACAGTGTGTGGAGTGAACCAGAAGAAGGAGAACCATTTTCTTCTTCTCAGTGGGAGTCAGTAGTTGGTGGTAGGGGAAAAGAGTTTTGAAGCTTTTATGGAGAAAGGGGTTCCCATGCCCACTCTTCAAGTAAATCACTTTGGAAGAAAATTTCATAAAATACCATTATCTTTTTACTTTCTTGAACAATTTAAGTTCTTTTTTCTATAACCTTAAAGTAGTTGAAAAGCTATGACAAACCTAGACAGCATATTAAAAAGCAGAGACACCACTACTTTGCTAGCAAAGGTCCTTATAGTTAAAGCTATGGTTTTTCCAGGATGGTCATGTACGGATGTAAGAGTTGGACCATAAAGAAAGCTGAGTGCTGAAGAATTAATACTTTTGAACTGTGGTGTTGGAGAAGACTCTTGAGAGTCCCTTGGACAGTGAGGAGAACAAACCAGTCAATCCTGAAGGAAATCAGTCCTGAATATTCATTGGAAAGACTGGTGTTGAAGCTGAAGATCCAATACTTTGGCCACCTGGTGTGAAGAACTGGCTCATTGGAAAAGACCCTGATGCTGGGAGGGATTGGGGGCAGGAGGAGAAGGGGACAACAGAGGGTGAGATGGTCGGATGGCAATCACTGGCTCAATGGACGTGAGTTTGAGTAAACTCCAGGACTTGGTGATGGACAAGGAGACCTGGCGTGCTGCAGTCCATGGGGTTGCAAAGAGTTGGATAGGGCTGAGCAACTGAACTGAACTGAAAGTGGTTGAAACTCTCCAGACCTAATGAGACCTGTAGACAAGAGTCGGGGGCACCTCAGTTTGCTACCTGCTTAGACTAAGAATTAAACAGGTTGATTCAGGAGACTGAGGACAGAGGGCAGTGAAACTATATATTTATTCTTCTCCTTCCTTCTTTTTGATGCCTTTTTATTTTGTAAGCCTTTACGAACTTAGAAACAAGTTCAGATAAAAAACTGTATGTGGCCAGATGATTGATTGAAAGTAAATTTGCTCCATCGTACTTGGAATGAGGGGAAAGAGTAATTTCTTTTCATTTTAGCAAACTGGAAACGACTGTATCTGGGGCGCCCTGGTCATCTGAGTTTCCTGGCTAAGGTGAGTGTCATTTGCATCTAAACTGTCGACCTTTATGATGTGCCAGGTTTCTTTCTAGGTATTTTTTTTGAATAGAACTAATTTTCATCATCTCACCATGAAAAAATACTGTCCTTGCCTTATTCTCTTATTTTTTAAAATTAGATGGGGCAGTTAAGGCAGAGGGTGTTGATGGAACCTGCCTAGAAAATTTAAGTGGCAGATGATGGAACATGAACACAGGTGTGTTTCTGGAAGCTCTCCTTGCCCATCGTCCTCTGCTGCCTTTCACACGCCTCAGTTTTCTTAAGGGCTGGGCTAGATGTGATCTGTGTTTCACCCAGAGTCCTTGCCGCACTATTTTGCTAAGTGTCTACTGAAATAAATCTTTTGAAACGAGGACAGTCCAAGTAGCTAAGGGATATTAAATACATACAGAATTGACAGAGGAAAACAAAAAAAAAGAAAATAATTGGGAGAGTGCCCAAGTCCACTGAGGACATGTCATCCTGTTTTTTTAATCATAAAACACTTGCATTCTAGCTTGGAGACTTGCAAAGAAAGCTTCCAGAATTTGTGTGTGAACCACACAAGTAACTGTTTGATTGCAGCTTTTACTTTTATTTTTTGATGAAAAGCTATGTTGCATATTGTAGCAAAGTGGCAAGTGGTGCCATTGATTTGAGCTAGAAATATAAGTGAAAGTTAACAAAGCAGTCAATACCAAGCGGAGACACATTGGAATGTGATGGATGTTTGTCAAAACAGCTCCTTTTATATCTCAAAACTCTTAGCTGTCTGTTTGGTTTGTTTAATTTTTTGGTTGTCTTAGATGTTTTGAGGAAGCAGTGATTAAGCCATTAAAAGATCTCACTAAGTGGTTCTGAGCTGCTTGTGGTCAGATATTATGGTGTCATCTGTCATTCTCTCAGGCAATCAAATAAAATAATTAGCTTTGTCTGTCATGGTGCAAAGTTTCAACTAACTGTGACTTGGGCCAACTTTGATTGAAGGGACATATTTAAATGGCCTAGAGTCAGCTGTTCTTCATCTCCACTGAGACTGGAAAAGAAATTTGGCTTCCCTTACAGCCAGAGGACTTGAGTTACAAGGAAAAAGCTTGCAGATACAGAAATGTGCGGCTTAGGGTTTGAGGGGAATTTCTTCTATGAAGGCTCTTTGAGAAAATAATTACAGAAATTGCTTTAAGGATGTTTTAAAGGCAGTTGTATGCTAGTGTTTTGCCAATGGTTCAATTCTCTGGGTGGTGTTTTTTTTGGTATTTTCTGCTTCCCTGGTGGCTCAGATGGTAAAGTTCTGCCTGCAATGCAGGAGACTCGGGTTCCATCCCTGGGTCAGGTAAGATCCCCTAGAGAAGGAAGTGGCACCCAGTCCAGTACTCTTGCCTGGAAAATCCCATGGATGGAGGAGCCTGATAGGCTACGGTCCATGGGATCGCACAGAGTCGGACACAACTGAGCAGCTTCACTCTGATGTGACTCACAAGACTTTCTGTTTGACTTGTAAATTTAGAAGTCAGTATCTCTAGAATGCGATTCTGTGTCCTCGGACCTTGCTTTTCACAGCGTGCTCCTCAGAACTGTGGTCTTGTAGTCAGTGAGGACATCCTTAGATGTGCTGATCTCAGGTTACTGCATCTGCTCCATGGAAATCTGTTTTGATGACTCTTTGGGTAGTTCATGTGCACATTAACCTCTGGGAAGCCCTCTTCTGGGGGAATCGCTTTTCCCTTATGACAGCACGCCCTTAAATCTTACTTACTGTAATGACAGCAGAGGGGAAACCTCGGCTGAAATCCTTTTCTACTTGAGAGGTTTCCTGCACGCCTTTGCTTTTCCTGCACTTGAGTATTCTCAAACTGTAGCGGGGGTTATAACCACTTGGGCTTGTTCAAGTACAGGTTGTTGGGGCCCACCCCTCTTGTTCGATTCAGTAGGTCAGGGAGGGTCAGAATTTGCATTTCTGGAATGTTTTCAAGTGATACTGACGCTACTGCTTCAGAACCACAGCTCTGATCAAGTATCGGGCCCTAGTTTACTTTGGCTCTAACTAATCCGTATTACAAAATCCGGTGAAGGCAATATACCAGAGTAGAGGGAGAAACTCTGCTACCTTTGGATTTTATGGCCTGGGGGAAATTGTTTAATCTTTCTGAGCTTTAATCTTTTCATCTGTCTAATGAGGATGAAATGAGGTTATAAGGATAAAGAGATAGTATTTGTATAACAAAACTAACAGGGGTGCCTGGCAAGGAGTGAGTTCTTATATATTATTTACCTTACTCTTTTCCCATTGGATTTAATTGCATTTAAACAATTGAACACCATCTGCTCTCACTTTCATCTTTTTCTAACCTTCATCCAGTTGAACTCTCTGCATTAAACCTAAGCTCCAACAGCATCGATTGTTTCTGAGCATTTTCAGATATACTCTTTGTTGTGCTTTTTATCTTACAGATGCTAACATCTTTTCCCTTATTTTTTTTTTAATGCTCATAATCAAACCATTCTGCAATATGCAGTCCCACAGTCTGCTAACTCACTATCCTGACCTTGTGTGTTTTATTTCCTTCTCTATGCTAATAGTGAATCTTGTTCATTCATTTCTGTATTACTGAACTTACAACATTGCATTTCATTGATTAGCCAATTCATTTAATGATCATTTATTCACTCTTCTTTCCCCCTGGATAGCCTTCTGTTTGTAACAGAGTCCCGTCGGAGTCTTTTGTATTCTGAACTAGTGCTGCACTGCTTGGTCCATATTAAAATGCTCTATGGATTGGCAGGGATAAGAGCAGCCCATGTGATATTCTCTAATTTCTTGTTTAGGATTCTCTGTAGAGAGCTCAAGGGCGAGGGGATCTCCAGCTGAGGTTTTAATGAGTTGACATAGAGATGGCTTTCAAGGGAGCTGGAATAAGACTAATCTTCAGAGAATCCTGCAAGTGAATATGGTACTGAAAATCACATTTAATGATTATAAAATCCATGGAAAGTTAAATATAAAATTTATTAGTCTATTCATGCAAAAAGTTAAATATAAGTTTAATAGAATTATTTATACATGTCTATAGTAAATTTCCTAGGTACTTATCCTCTGTCTTTTATTTGAATTTTTCACGCACAAGACTTATGTTACTGAATTACAGAAAGATGAGGTTGCAGGTATTGAAGAAATTACAGTACTTTTTTAGAGCTGGAATGATGTGTGGACTGTTAACAGACTTGCAGAATTCTATTAAATCTCCTAACTTAGGTTACAGAATTTACATTGTCTTATAAGTGTATATATGACAGACTAAGCGCTTTCCACCATGCACAAGTTATGATAGCTATAAAATGTCTTAATAGAAGCAGCAGTGAAATGGCATTAGATATTTTAGCTGTGGTCTGATTCAAGACAGTTTTTTTCAGGTGGGGGAAGCTGGTAAAACACCTAGAATTCTTGACTGAAAGGGGCTACATGAGATCTTGTCCTCAGAAGAAATCACTCTACGTGTCCTCTTATTGAACATAGAAAAATCTCATATTTTTAATAAGTATTTATCCAACTGATAATGACCTTCATTACCTTTTATTAAAAGTACTCTGATATATGATCCATGTTTTTTATATGTGTGGACTACGGAGAGAAGGTCATGTACCAATAAAAATGTCTATAAGCAATACTAGTCTTTCACTCCATTTTGTTTTTTAAAGAGCTAAAAAGGAACTCTTAATTGGATTCTTTAAATACAGAATTGAAGATGGGTTTTAAAAAAGAAATCTCCCAGTAAGAAGAAATTTAAACTTTGGCTAAGGAAGGCAGTAAGTACAGCTCTGTATTCATGAATTACTGAATATGGTAGCACTTTTTAGCATTTGAATGTCTTTGAGGTACTTTGCTTCCTTGCTTTGTCATTGCCTAGCACTCTGAATTCATCACACACATCTATAGTAGAGTCAGCCAAACAGGATATCTCCATTTGTCAAGCCTTGGGGGCAGGAGGAGAAGGGGATGACCGAGGATGAGATGGTTGGATGGCATCATTCACTCAATGGGCGTGAGTCTGAGCGAACTCCGGTAGTTGGTGATGGACAGGGAGGCCTGGTGTGCTGCAATTCATGGGGTCTCAAAGAGTCGGACACGACTGAACGACTGAACTGAACTGATTTTATAGAAAATGCAGTGAGAAATACCTTATTTTGTCAGAACAGTGGTTTATCTGTTTTAATAATCATTTATTCAGTCTGTTAGAACCAAGTCTTTTTGGCTGCTGAATTTGCTTAGGAATACTTAAAGACATATTGGGTTGTTTGTTTTTAGAAGTAGCCACATAGGCATTCATATGTACAGTATTCTTCCCCAGTCCCATCTGCGTAAACAGTGTCCAAATGCAGTCTGCAGCATGTGTGTTGATATGCCTAAATATGCTTACCCTTCCTATAATATTGCAGATAGAGAAGAAATAAGACTTTAGGAGTCTGAGCATGAGTTTCTTTGTGTTAATCCCGTGGCTGTGACCTTTCTACCTAATGAGCCAGGGTCAGCCTGTTCAGACTCCTTAGGATAATTTATGAACTGTCTCTTACTACCATCATTGGTCTCTTCTTTGGCCTTTTGTTTATACGCCTCAGAGGAACTAAGTATAATTAATTAGTTCAATGCCAAATCACAGTTTTTCCTTTCACTCAGTGCAAATTAATTCCATAAGTCAGTTTTCACCACATCAGTTTGCTAACAAGCAATAGATACCTGCTCTGTGTCCGGTACATCTTGAGAATTAAGGATTCCAGGATGACTAGCACCAGGTCCCTTTAGCCAATGAACTGAAGCTCTACTGAGGGAAGAGTAAGCTAACAGTCTGTGGGTTGTTACTGATAAGTGTGCCTGGGGAACTTGGGAGCCTATGAGAGGAGCACCAACCACATTCTTAGGGCAGAGCGAGCTTTCTGAAGGAGATGTTGCCTAAATCAAGTCCTGATGAAGTAGGAGTAGATGAGGCAGAGAAACAGAAGGGAGGGCTTCCCTGGTGGTTCAGTCAAAAAGAATCTGTGTTCAGAGCTAGAGATCGTCCGCAGTGTAGGAGACCTGGGTTCAATCCCTGGATCAGGAAGATTCATTCCCTGGAGAAGGAAATGGCAACCCACTCTAGTACTCTTGCCTGGGAAATCCCACGGACAGAGGAGCCTGGTGGACTCTAGTCCATGGGGTCACAAGAGTCGGACACAACTTAGTGATTGAACCACCAAATATGTCCTGACAGAGAAGCATCTAAAATTGTTTGGGCGAAAGAGGGAGAAAAGAATAGTAATTTAACACTTAAGGAATCAGTAGGAACATCACATCTAAGGAATTAGAAGTGGTCCTGGTGCAGACAGAGTGTAAAGCTACAGTGGCAAGAGATGAACATAGAAAGGGTAACTAGAATGCACTTATGAAGGGCTCTGTGGGCCATGTAATTAATTTAGGCTCATCTTGAAGAATTTTACAGATGGAAGAGATATCCCCAAATTCTTTTGGTTACAACTTTATTGAGATACGCTTGACATACAGCATACCACACACATTTAAGGCAAACACTCTGAATTCTGACATACAGATGTGTACAGACACACTTGCAGCCACAACAATCAAAACGGCTATTTGCGTTTTCGAAAAACTGACTTACCAGCAGTATGAAGAATGGAGAAAAGCATTCTGGAGTCAGGGATGGCAGTCTTGAGGCTATCATCAAAAGATGAAGACTTCAGTAAAATAGTTTCATTGAAGCTGAAGAGATTGTTATATCTTGGCCAACTGAGTAAATGGTATCTTTTTTTTCTGGGATGGGGAATGCAGAAGAAACAGGAGTTGAGGAATTGAGTTTGGACACATGTTTGGGGAGTTTGAGCTGCAGTCATAGAACATGAGCATAGGAGAAAGAGGGTGAAATGCTTCACAAATGGATGGAACAGAAAGGGAAGGGATACTGAGAAGGAGTAAGGAGAGATGTTGGAGAATCAGGAAAGTGTGAATTAATGGAGTTAATGGCCGGAAATCTCATAGTTTGACACTTAGGCCAGTACTCTCTCGATCTCTGTTTCACTGTAACTTTGTTTCTTGCCTCCTCTTTTTTGTATGCTTCTCTGTATTCCCAGTGTTTTGTTTGGTCATCATGGACATTCACTGTACAAGTTAGCCCAGTCTTACAGGTTCCTCCTCAAGGATGCAAATAAAAACAAAATCCTAAGTTATTATTAAATATTTAAGTGATCTGACAACTTTTTAAGGCTTTTTAAAAGTTGAAATATAATTGATAATGTTTTAATTTCAGATATACAGAAAAGCGATTCGGTTACATATATATATATATATATATATATACACACACACACACACACACACACACACACCTATATTCAGTTCAGTTCAGTCACTCAGTCATGTCTGACTCTTTGTGACCACATGGACTGAAGCATGCCAGGCTTCCCTGTCCAACTCCTAGAACTTACTCAAACTCATGTCCATCGAGTTGGTGATGCCATCCAATATATATGCTGCTGTGCACAGTAATGTCCAACTCTTTGCAACCTCCTGGACTATAGCCTTCCCTGGAATACTGGGATAGGTCCTCCTCCAAGGGATCTTGCCAACTCAGGGACTGAACCCATGTCTCTTGCATCTCCTACCTTGGCGGGGAGATTCAGGAAGTTTTATATATATAGAAAATGAAATATATATGTATCATATGTATTAGAATATATTTTCTTATAGTTTCTTAAAATATGTTGACTGTAGTTCCATGTGTCATAAAGTAAATCTTTATATATCTATTTTATGTTTGATAGTGTGTAGGCTTTAAATGGTAGCCCACTCCAGTGCTCTTGCCTGGATAATCCCATGGACAGAGGGGCCTGGTAGGCTACAGTCCATGGGGTTGCTAAGAGTCAGGCAGGACTGAGTGACTTGACTTTCACTTTTCACTTTCATGCACCAGAGAAGGAAATGGCAACCCACTCCAGTGTTCTTGACTGGAGAATCCCAGGGATGGTAGAGCCTGGTGGGCTGCCATCTATGGGGTCACACAGAGTTGGACATGACTGAAGCGACTTTCAGTTCAGTTCAGTTCAGTCACTCAGTCGTGTCCAACTCTCCGCGACTTTAGCAGGCTTTTAATATATGTAGAATTGATATTCAAAAAAATATCTTGCACTTTCTTGTCTCATGATAGGTGGTCATTTGTATTGGCTTCTAGGTAAGGGTTTCCAATTTGTCAGATAACTCATTAAAATGCTTACTTGTAAAAGGGAAGAGCTATTAAACTTTTAGTTCCTAGGATAGGTTCTTTATTTCAGGTAACTCTGTTCTTAAACACTTTCTGAAAGGTCTATCACCTCCTGATACATTTTTATTTATGCAGCTTTGCTAGGAAAGTCCCTTTTTTCTTTGTCAACTTTTTGTATTTAGGATGATGGTGCTTGAGCAGTTGAGTATTCTCAAAAGCTGGTGGTAACCAGAATCTGACTGGGCTTCTCAGGTGTTTCAGTGGTGAAGAATCTGCCTGCCAATGTTGGAGATGCCAGGTCCATCTCTGGGTCAGAAAGATCCCCAGGAGAAGGAAATGGCAACCCACTTCCAGTATTCTGGCCTGAGAAATCCCATAGACAGAGGATCCTGGTGGGCTATAGTCCATGGGGTCACAAAAGTGTCAGCAGGACTTAGGGACTAAACAACAGAGTCTGACCATTAAGCAACATTAATTCCAGGCCAATGGAATTTGGAGTCTATCTTGAACAAGTTTAAGTGTGGTGGGGATAAGAGTGTATTTGCTTTTTAGGTAGATTGATCTAGCAATAACACATGCTCTGATTTATTATTATTTTATGGAGTGAGCAATTTTGCCATGGCATATCTTTGATTGCTAGGGCTTCCCTAGGTGATTGTGTGCCTCAGGGCAGGCTTTTTCTATGGTGTCCTCATTCAAAGGATTCGAAGACCTGCCTACTCCAAAGTGTATTTCTAACCAGCCTGTCTTAACTTTCTCCCTTTTTGGCTCATAAATTTCGCCTTTCACCTATGGGAACGGCAGCTTACTACAGTAATGCCTACTCATAATACCTGTTATGCTCAGAGGTGAGCATATGGGTTATTTTCTTGACAAATGTGTCACAACCCAAACAAATTCCTACTGATATGTGGTTACACTGGTATGTTTTCCCCTTGCTATTTTTGATAGTATCTGTCCTTTCTAGACCACTGTCTCCATCCTTAGCAAACTACTTTGGAAAATGATACTACCATTTGTTCTTACCAAATTGGTGGTAGAAATTTTTTTTACATTTATTCATTTTACTTTGCCTCTTAATTTTTATTTATTTATNTCATAAAGTAAATCTTTATATATCTATTTTATGTTTGATAGTGTGTAGGCTTTAAATGGTAGCCCACTCCAGTGCTCTTGCCTGGATAATCCCATGGACAGAGGGGCCTGGTAGGCTACAGTCCATGGGGTTGCTAAGAGTCAGGCAGGACTGAGTGACTTGACTTTCACTTTTCACTTTCATGCACCAGAGAAGGAAATGGCAACCCACTCCAGTGTTCTTGACTGGAGAATCCCAGGGATGGTAGAGCCTGGTGGGCTGCCATCTATGGGGTCACACAGAGTTGGACATGACTGAAGCGACTTTCAGTTCAGTTCAGTTCAGTCACTCAGTCGTGTCCAACTCTCCGCGACTTTAGCAGGCTTTTAATATATGTAGAATTGATATTCAAAAAAATATCTTGCACTTTCTTGTCTCATGATAGGTGGTCATTTGTATTGGCTTCTAGGTAAGGGTTTCCAATTTGTCAGATAACTCATTAAAATGCTTACTTGTAAAAGGGAAGAGCTATTAAACTTTTAGTTCCTAGGATAGGTTCTTTATTTCAGGTAACTCTGTTCTTAAACACTTTCTGAAAGGTCTATCACCTCCTGATACATTTTTATTTATGCAGCTTTGCTAGGAAAGTCCCTTTTTTCTTTGTCAACTTTTTGTATTTAGGATGATGGTGCTTGAGCAGTTGAGTATTCTCAAAAGCTGGTGGTAACCAGAATCTGACTGGGCTTCTCAGGTGTTTCAGTGGTGAAGAATCTGCCTGCCAATGTTGGAGATGCCAGGTCCATCTCTGGGTCAGAAAGATCCCCAGGAGAAGGAAATGGCAACCCACTTCCAGTATTCTGGCCTGAGAAATCCCATAGACAGAGGATCCTGGTGGGCTATAGTCCATGGGGTCACAAAAGTGTCAGCAGGACTTAGGGACTAAACAACAGAGTCTGACCATTAAGCAACATTAATTCCAGGCCAATGGAATTTGGAGTCTATCTTGAACAAGTTTAAGTGTGGTGGGGATAAGAGTGTATTTGCTTTTTAGGTAGATTGATCTAGCAATAACACATGCTCTGATTTATTATTATTTTATGGAGTGAGCAATTTTGCCATGGCATATCTTTGATTGCTAGGGCTTCCCTAGGTGATTGTGTGCCTCAGGGCAGGCTTTTTCTATGGTGTCCTCATTCAAAGGATTCGAAGACCTGCCTACTCCAAAGTGTATTTCTAACCAGCCTGTCTTAACTTTCTCCCTTTTTGGCTCATAAATTTCGCCTTTCACCTATGGGAACGGCAGCTTACTACAGTAATGCCTACTCATAATACCTGTTATGCTCAGAGGTGAGCATATGGGTTATTTTCTTGACAAATGTGTCACAACCCAAACAAATTCCTACTGATATGTGGTTACACTGGTATGTTTTCCCCTTGCTATTTTTGATAGTATCTGTCCTTTCTAGACCACTGTCTCCATCCTTAGCAAACTACTTTGGAAAATGATACTACCATTTGTTCTTACCAAATTGGTGGTAGAAATTTTTTTTACATTTATTCATTTTACTTTGCCTCTTAATTTTTATTTATTTATTTTTTTATTGAAGGATAATTGCTTTACAGAATTTTGCTATTTTCTGTCAAACCTCAACATGAATCAGCCATAGGTATATATACATCTCCTCCCTTCTGAACCTCCCTCCCCTCTCCCTCCCCATCTCACCCTCTAGGTTGATACAGAGCCCCTGTTTTTCCTGAGACATACAGCAGATTCCCGTTGGCTATCTATTTTACATATGGTAGAAGGCTGAGCGCTGAAGAATTGATGCTTTTGAACTATGGTGTTGGAGAAGACTCTTGAGAGTCCCTTGGTCTGCAAGGAGTTCCAACCAGTCCATTCTGAAGAAGATCAGCCCTGGGATTTCTTTGGAAGGAATGATGCTAAAGCTGAAACTCCAGTACTTTGGCCACCTCATGCGAAGAGTTGACTCATTGGAAAAGACTCTGATGCTGGGAAGGATTGAGGCAGGAGGAGAAGAGGACGACTGAGGATGAGATGGTTGGATGGAATCACTAACTCAATGGACGTGAGTCTGAGTGAACTCCGGGAGTTGGTGATGGACAGGGAGGCCTGGCGTGCTGCGATTCATGGGGTTGCAAAGAGTCGGACACGACTGAGCGACTGAACTGAACTGAACTGAATGTAAGTTTCCATGTTACTCTTTCCATACATCTCACCTTTTACTCCCCTCTTCTTATGTCCATAAGTTTATTCTCTATGTCTATTTCACCACTGCTACCCTGTAAACAAATTCTTCAGTACCATTTTTCCAGAATCCATATATATGCATTAGAATATGATGTTTGTCTTTCTCTTTCTTTCTTACTTCACTCTCCATAATAGGTTCTAGGTTCATCCACCTCACTGGAACTGACTCGAATGCATCCCTTTTTTATGGCTGAGTAATATTCCATTGTGTATATATACCACAACCTCTTTGTCCATTCATCTGTTGGTGGACATCTAGGTTGCTTCCATGTTCTAGCTATTTTAAATAGTGCTGCAGTGAACAATAGGATACATGTCTTTTTCAATTTTGGTTTCCTCAGGGTATATGCCTAGGAGTAGTATTACTGGGTCATATGGTGTATTGATTCCTAGTTTTTTAAGGAATCTCCATACTGTCTTCTGATGGGAGAGAATTTTGAATTAGTTATACATCGTATGCAAGAGGAATTGTGCCAAATGTTAATGCTTAAATCCAAAGGACTCTTTCAAGGAGGGGTGGTTTTCATATGGTAATCAGTCTAGTTCTAAAAAGACTAAAAAACAATGGTTATGGGTATAATTGCCCAATTTCATGAATATTTATAACTAATCATTATACTCATTTACCGTTTTGCTCTCCAGGTGATGTAGAATAACATTTACTGTGTCCCTCTGGTAAAATAAATCACCTTGCTAAGCAAGGACGTCTTGCTATTGAGTGAGTTCTACTGCACGATTTCCAAGTTGTCTGTAATTATCTCCCTCTGAGTGAAGATCATATGCAACCTTTGCAATTTGTATAAATGTTTAGCCCTGCTTTCTCAGCTCTTGAGAATGGTTCTCAAGACAATATCACAGGAAGTCAGGCATATTGTAATCTTAAATTTTCTCCCTTTCTTCTAGTGATGTAAAGACAGACAGAAAATGCAGTTAAACAAAGTGAGAATGGCTTGGTTTCTGGTTAACCTTCTTTCATCTCTCTCTACCTCCACCGTTTGAAGTCATTTTAAGCACTCTAAAAGAAGACTGAGGAACTGAACAAACATTTAAATGATTTCCATTACCCATTTTTTTTTTCTTCTTTTGGCTAATATTTGCCTAGCATATCTTTTTAATTTATTTATTTTATTTTTTAAAATATAAATTTATTTATCTTAATTGGAGGCTAATTACTTTACAATATTGTATTGGTTTTGCCATACATCAACATGAATCCACCACAGGTGTACACATGTTCCCCATCCTGAACCCCCCTCCCTCCTCCCTCCCCATACCATCCCTCTGGGTCATCCCAGTGCACCAGCCCCAAGCATCCTGTATCATGCATCAAACCTGGACTGGTGATTTGTTTTGTATTTGAAATTATACCTGTTTCAATGCCATTCTCCCAAATCACCCTCCCCCCTCCCAATTTTTAAGGCAAAGGAGAGAACGTTTTTGAATTTGCAGAAGCAAATGGCTCAAATATTAATATCATGAGTATAATAGTTAATTAAATATGCTTCAATCCTATAACTTTGGCTTAATTTCAAAGTAAAGGAAATTATATTCCTATCTTTGACAGTCCAGGGTTTATTGAATGCAGCAGATCATTTGGAAAAGGCTGGCTGAAAGATTTAATAAGTACAGATGTCAGTATGGGTGTGCGTATGCACTGCTTCTACATGCATGACAGTTGTCAGTAGTTTGTGAGCGTACTCCTGAAATCTTGCTTTGAAAGAAAGTGAAAGTGACAGTCGCTTAGCTGTGTCTGACTCTTTGCAACCCCATGGACGGCAGCACGCCAGGCCTCCCTGTCCATCACCAACTCCCGAAGCCCACCCAAACTCATGTCCATCGAGTCGGTGATGCCATCCAACCATCTCATCCTCTTGTCGTCCCCTTCTCCTCCTGCCTTCAATCCTTCCCAGCATCAGGGTCGTTTCCAATGAGTCAGTGCTTCCCATCAGGTGGCCAAAGTATTGGAGTTTCGGCCTCAGCATCAGTCCTTCCAATGAACACCCAGGACTGATCTCCTTTAGGATGGACTGGTTGGATCTCCTTGCAGTCCAAGGGACTCTCAAGAGTCTTCTCCAACACCACAGTTCAAAAGCATCAATTTTTCAGCATTCAGCTTTCTTTATAGTCCAGCTCTCACGTCCATAAGTGAACAGTGGAAAAACCATAGCCTTGACTAGACAGACATTTGCTGACAAAGTAGTGCTTATAATATTCATGTATTCACTAATGGGAATGATATATAATGGTAAAAACTCTAATAGCATTTGTCTAGTGATACAAATACCAGACACACACTAAGCATAAACAACCTTAAATTACTTCATCTTCACCTCAGCTCTCATATGTGCCTTTTTCATGTGATGACACTGAGGTGCAGAGAGGTTTACAACTTGTCTTAAGTGTGGAGGTTGGAATTCAAATTGATTCTAAACTGTTTCCTCCGCTCTGCACTACACTGCTACTATTGACGTAGCAGCACTTTAAAATTGACTTGTATTTTATTACGGTAGGAGTTCCCTGGTGGCTCAGATGGTAAAGTGTCTGTCTGCAATGCGGGAGACCTGGGTTTGATTTCTGGATCAGGAAGATCCCGTGGAGAGGGAAATGGCAATCCACTCCAGCACTCTTGTCTGGAAAATCCCATGGATGGAGGAGCCTGATAGGCTACAGACCATGGGGTCTCAAAGAGTCGGACATGACTGAGTGAATTTACTTTACTTTACTTTTTATTAAGGTATTTGCACATATTTTTAATGTAGTGCATACATGTGAGAAATGGTTTATCTGTGTGTTTACTGATGATACTTACTGTGCCTATGCTCTCGTGTGCCCTTGTCTCATGTTGTAACTCACACTGGCTGAACCTGAATGGAATCTGTCACAAGACCAAATATGCTTCCAATCCTGTGTTGACTTAACATCCCTCAGCACAAAGTGCCATTTGGCTGGAAGTCTGTGTGAGCAGTCAGCATTAGCCCCTCATCCCAGCACAACTGTGAAATGAGTGCATTTGCCTACAGCATGCTCTCAGATCTGCAAGCTTTCCTCCTCTGCACTGCTCTAGTGGGCATCCATTAACTTCCTTTATTCACAGTCTTAAAGTAGTGACTTGTCTGTCAATTCGAAGTTATTGTAGACATAATTACTTTTCACTATGGAGGTTTCTGTTTCAGCAGGGAAAGCTAAGAGAATGTAGCTTGTAGACAGGGTATCAATCCTGAGCGCAAATCAGCCCTCCCTCCCTGCTTTTCTCTCTACCCTCTACCATCCTCTGCTGCCCTCCACTCCTCTCTTACTTCCATCCCTTTGTTTCATTCTCTGCCAACAGCTGGAATCTCTCCAGCTCCTTGACATTATACCACATACACCATGATCCACTCTAACATCACGGAAGTTCAAATCTTCAGTTCAGTGCAGTTGAGTGACTCAGTTGTGTCCGACTCTTTGCAACTTCATGAATTGCAGCATGCCAGGCCTCCCTGTCCATCATCCCTGTCCACCATCTCCTGGAGTTCACTCAGACTCACGTCCACCGAGTCCGTGATGCCATCCAGCCATCTCATCCTNCTGATCTGCATACAGATTTCTCAAGAGGTAGGTCAGGTGGTCTGGTATTCCCATCTCTTTCAGAATTTTCCACAGTTTATTGTGATCCACACAGTCAAAGGCTTTGGCATAGTCAATAAAGCAGAAATAGATGTTTTTCTGAAACTCTCTTGCTTTTTTCATGATCCAGGGTCTTTAGGAGTGTCTTGTAATCAGATACTTTTTTCACAGCTAAATATATGCATAAGTACACATATGTATAGGGGGTAAACAACAACCCTAAATAATCTCACCTTAGGTTAGATCAGGTTTTCAAACTTAAAAGAGTAGGTTTTGAGAGTGTGTTCGATTTGAGAATTGCAGAGAAGGGATCTGGATGATAATTTTATTGTTCACTCATATGTCTTGAATATTTGCACCGAGGGTGTCAGAATTCCTAACTCTGCTTTTGTGTGGTCACTCCCTGTCTCCATTACTAATTCTGTTGCCTTCTTCCCTCTCAGCCTCAGGTTCCTCATCTGTAAAACAGGATCATGCTTTCTTCATAAGATTCTGACAAGGATGAAATGAGACTGTACATGAAGCATTTANGTGTCAGAATTCCTAACTCTGCTTTTGTGTGGTCACTCCCTGTCTCCATTACTAATTCTGTTGCCTTCTTCCCTCTCAGCCTCAGGTTCCTCATCTGTAAAACAGGATCATGCTTTCTTCATAAGATTCTGACAAGGATGAAATGAGACTGTACATGAAGCATTTACACTGTGTCTGGCACTTGGCACAGATGGTTATGTTTGAGATTTTCTTATTCCACAAACTTTTCTATTTATAAATTACTTGGGTAGGTAATACATATCCATGGTTAACCCCTGCCCCCTTCATAGAGGCAACTGACTTCTGTGCACAAACAAGCCTACATGTATTTTTCACCCTCACTTCCCCCACTACTTTTTCTCCAGATTATAGCACCGTATACTGTTCTGTAGGGGCTGCAGCGGCGCAGGAATGGCTGAGAGGAGCTACCCCATGTCCAAGGTCAGGGGCGGCCTGGAGAAGCCACCTCGCTCCTGAGGCCAGGGGCGGTGACCTTTGAGGGGCCACCCACGCCCGAGGCCAGGGCCGGCGGCCGGGAGGAGCAACCTGAGGAGTGATAGTTCAAATCTAGCTAGGACTAACTCAGTCTTTAGTCTGTTGCTGGACCAATCCACAATGGAGTCTTCTTTACACTACTGTAAGAAAGGTGCTTTCTTACTTCAATTGCTGTTCAGGTGGGCAACCAAAATATGCACCCCAACTGTAATAGGCTGACATTATCTCGTTTGTGATCACATGTCAGATAGTAAGTGCTAAGGCTACAGGCAAATGAGATTCTGGCTTGGGAAGGATCTATCATCTATCTGTTTACTTACCTACCTACCTATCTGTCTATAAGATATCCTGACTATTTTTGGTGTCAGAAATGCTTTGGAGACTCTGGGGAAGATGTGAATGAGAGTATTGTTGAGGAAAAGTGTCAAGCACATAGATATGATTAATGATGGTATTTAGGGAAGTCTGCTGGAGAAGGCAATGGCACCCCACTCCAGTACTCTTGCCTGGAAAATCCCGTGGATGGAGGAGCCTGGTGGGCCGCAGTCTACGGGGTCGCTAAGAGTCAGACACGACTGAGTGACTTCACTTTGACTTTTCACTTTCATGCATTGTAGAAGGAAATGGCAACCCACTCCAGTGTTCTTGCCTGGAGATTCCCAGGGATAGGGGAGCCTGGTGGCCTGCCGTCTATGGGGTCACACAGAGTCGGACACGACTGAAGTGACTTAGCAGCAGCAGCAGGGAAGTCTGCTGCTAAGTGCAAAAAGAAAGTATGGGTACTGACTAGCAAGTGGGGCTACAATAACATTCTAAATGTCTTAAAATGTATCTTAAGTCAGGAAAATTTTCAAGCAAATTCTAACCTTCAGTTGCATACTTTAGAAAAATGAAGGACCTTATTGATCTTGACAAAATGTCATCTTGCAGTGGCAGCGATTTGAACATTCTAAATATTTCATGTAGATCAGTAAATTATTCCTGCTGGCAAAGTTATGCTATCTTAGAAATAACTTCAAACAGAAAACAGTATCTCAAGTTAACATTTGATTGTAACAAATGATATTCCAATGTAAATTAAGAAGCAATTGAATACAAGTCTTAAAGCTAATTTTTAGCACATGCATGAGTTCTAGGAACCTTTCTCTGTATTTCACAACCATACCACACCTGATACATATAACTGGAACATTAAAATGACTCTAAAAATGAACTTTTAGACACTTATTTTTGTGTCATACTAGCTGAGCCATGGTGTCCAGGTAACTTGGTCAAACTTCACTCTGGATGTTTCTGTAAGGGTATGTTTTGTTTTCCTGGATGAGATTAACGTTCAGTCGCTCAATCATGTCCAACTCTTTGTGACCCCATGGACTGCAGCACGCCAGGCCTCCCTGTCCATTGCCAGTTCTCAGAGTTTACTCAAACTCATGTCCATTGAGTCAGTGATGCCATCCAATCATGTCATCCTCTGTCGTCCCCTTCTCCTCCTGCCATCAATCTTTCCCAGCAACAGGGTCTTTTCCAGTGAGTCAGTTCTTCACATTAGATGGGCCAAAGTATTGGATCTTCAGCTTCAACATCAGTCCTGAGAAAAAATCTGATAGCTTAACAATTGACTGTGTATTGTATACTAAAAGTTTTGAACAGAAAGCACGTAAAAGTACAATAGGTAAGGATATTGGAGGATTTTTTACAATCTTATTTGAAAATAAAAATACAGTTCCTTCCCAGTGAGAACCCTTTACACTCAGCTATTCATTTATTGTCAAGCTCATCTTTTCATAGGGAGTTCTCTAAGCCCCAGCAGGACCTCAGAGTAGTGAGGCATACTGTTTCCCTTTGTTTCAGTATATGCTCAAAACAGGGGTACAGCTGCCCCTGAAAGGGGTTATCAAAGTGGAGAATATGACAGCATATTCTTCAAAAAGATCTCTTTTGCCCACAGTATAGCATTTCCTTTTCATCTCTAAAAGGTTAACCTCCTCTTAAATTCTTTGAAGAATCTTCTATACCAGATACCAGGTGATTTTCTTTGGGGAAATGGTGATAAACAATATACGTACATCAGCATCAACTGCTTAATTTTCTTTAGGCGATAAAGTCTCTACTTGATTATAATATCTGTTGGCAAATCACATATGCTGAAAGAAAGTAATTTTTGTTTTTTTACCATTATATTAGGTCTATGAAATAAGTTCTTAGAAATGCCTAAAATTCTGGAACTCTAACATATTTTGGCTTTAAAAATAACTACATATACAAGTGGTTACTCTTTTCATTCTGTGAGGTGATAAAAATTCTCAGTCTTGGCATCTTTCTTTGGGATTGACATTAATGATGTCCGTTTGCCATTTCTAAGGTTCACTTTCAAGGACTCCTGGAAATCGGTGTTGCTTTGACTTTTTAATGACTGAACTCTGCTCCAGGATAGAGTCAGAGATTTTTAGATTGGACTAGACCTGCATGCTGGCCCTCATGTGCTGACTTTCACAGTACCAGTAGTGACAAGACTGCTTGCAGTCTTGCAGATATGGGCTAGGTCATACTGGAATCCTAAGGAACCCTGAAAGCCTAGTTGATAGACTGAGTTACAGAAACAGACCTGAGTGATCAGGTTAGTTCCAGTTGCTGGTATTATTTTTTACCTTGTGTGACTCTTTACTCTGGGGAAGTTTTTGAACTTTAAAAAGCTGCCTGTATATGCAGGACTCAAGTATGCACTCGTCACCAGGTGTCTATAACCTGCTTTTTAGCCGTGAGTGGTTGCCAAAGAGGCACACAGGGAGCTTTTTGCATGCTTTCCTGACCTTTGTCTCACCAGTCATACTCTCTGCTGCTGCTAAGTTGCTTCAGTCGTGTCCGACTCTGTGCGACCCCATAGATGGCAGCCCACTAGGCTCCTCTGTCCCTGGGATTCTCCAGGCAAGAACACTGGAGTGGGTTACCATTTCCTTCTCCAATGCATGAAAGTGAAAAGTGAAAGTGAAGTCGCTCAGTCGTGTCCATCTCTTAGCAACCCCATGGACTGTAGCCTACCAGGCTCCTCCGTCCATGGGATTTTCCAGGCAAGAGTACTGGAGTGGGGTGCCATTGCCTCCTCTCATACTCTCTGCAGTTGGTTCTAAAGTATACAGATTAGTTTCAAGGAAATATAGGGTTTTGGCTAGAGTCTTATAGTTTACTCACGTTGAAAGCTAACAATATTACCTAATTATAACTTAGAGACATATAGATATCTACATACCTATCTTGCTATATATAAATAATATATATATATTATTTATGTGTAAATTATATTTATGACTTAAAAGTTTGTGTTCAGGGCTTATGAAGAGCAATTCATTACAGATTCTAATGCCTGTGAATAACTGAATTCTGAGAATTCTAGGAGGAAAGTTTGTCACTATAAAGCTTCACTCTGCTGTGACTGTCAGAAATAGGAAGAAAATGGGCAAACTTCCTTTGAGTCCTCTAAGAAATAGGTAGCATCTCCTTTGGAAACATTTTAAAAATGGTTGGGGGAGAAACCTGCCTCTGTTGCACGTAACTCTGACCTTAGGCAAATGCTTTAGCTTTTCTGTTTCTATCTATAAGAAATGGCATGATACTCGTGTCCTCATATAACTATTGACAGCTTACATTGAGTGAATTGGCAGCTCACGTAGTTAAAGCAATGGGCTTTTCAGGAGGCTCAGTGGTAAAGAATCTGCCTGCCAATGTAGGTGATGCAGGTTCAATCCTTGGGTCAAGAAGATCCTCTGGAGGAGGAAATGCAACCCACTCAAGAGTTCTTGCTTGGAGAATCCCATGGACAGAGAAGCCTAGCAGGCTAAGATCCATGGGGTTGCAAAGAGTTGGACATGGTTGAGCTACTAAGCTTGCCTGCATACATAGTAAAGGAATACTGAGATGCTCTGTAACTTAAAAGAACTCTTGGCTAGAATTCTTTTTTTTTTTCACTTTACAATATTGTATTGGTTTTGCCATACATCAACATGAATCTGCCACGGGTGTACAAATGATCCCCATCCTGAACCCCCCTCCCACCACGTCCCTTCCTGTACCATCCCTCTGGGTCTTCCCAGTACACCAGCCCCAAGCATCCTGTATCCTGCATTGAACCTGGACTGGTGATTCATGGCTAGAATTCTTATATCTACATGAAAGGACTTGGCGAGGATCTCATGAGCCAGCCTCCAGTAGCACTACTGATACAGCAACCCTGAGCAGGGCAACTGCTTATTCTTTGACTGAGATGGTTATAAATTTTTTCACTCTGTAACTGAACACACCTTAGTTTTAGAAGCTTGAAATGTGCCTTTCAAGGTTAGTCATTCACTCGCCTTGGAAATACCATTTTTGTTTATTTCATTCAGCCCAGGATGTCTGCTCTCTTCCACGTTCCTGGGTCCTCTCGGGCTGTCTTCCTCTCACGTATGCTGGTCCTCTTCAAGGTGGCCTCCAGGTACGGAAGTAACTGTTTGAGTACAGCAGGGTGGTGGGGAGAGCTGTCTTCTGTCAGTGCCCGCCCGGGGGTTATGGATGACTCGTGCCCTTTGTACATCAACCCTGGTTCCCACAGCTCTTGTCTTTCTCTAGTACTAATTATGTATGGTTGTTGCTTCTGAGGAACATCTTTCCTACCCATCAGCCCTCAGCCCTCACAGAAGCAGCTTATCTGATGCTCAGCCATCTTCTCGAGCCCTTCCTAGCCTTAACCTGTGCACCTCGAGTTGTCTGTGATGGAGCCCTTTCACCCTGAGCACAGCAGTTCCATGGCAGGTGCACAGAAGCTCTTTCTGTTGTTGCTCCTGCTGTTTGTATTACACTGTAGTTGCACAACTCTTGGCCTAGAATATTTATCAACCCTCTTGAGAATCCACCTGCAATGTGGGAGACTTGGGTTTGATCCCTGGGTTGGGAAGATCCCCTGGAGAAGGGAAAGGCTACCCTACTCCAGTATTCTGGCCTGGAGAATTCCATGGACTGCAATCCATGGGATTGCAAAGAGTTGGACATGACTGAGCGACTTTCACTTTTGCTTTCACGTTTCAGAGTTGAGCCATAGAGACAGCGAAAGAGAGAGGAGTACCTTCTGTTCTTTGGATCCTTAGTGTTTCGAAGATGTTTTTTTCTTTTGCAGTATTTTTAAAACTTTTTATTTTATATTGGAGTATAGTTGATTAACAATGTTGTCATAGTTTCAGGTGGACAGAGAAGGGACTCAGCCATACATATATGTGTATCCATTCTCCCTCAGACTCCCCTCCCATGCAAGCTGCCACATAACACTGAACAGAGGTCCCAGCTTTTTTGTAATATTTTCTAAATATTTATTTTTAGAGTAAATATCATTTCTCCCTTTCTCTCTAGGCTTTTCCATAGTCTAGGATGGGATTATTTTTATATTGAAATGGAAAACTACCCTGACATTATATCATAAAGAAGTGAAGTGAAAGTCGCTCAGTCGTATCTGATCTCTGTATCTTACCTCTGCTTTATTCTGTGGTCAGTATTTATACAACTACACTCTTGACAAGAAGTTGAGCTAATTACAGTCTATGGGCCATGTTTGGCCCACTGTCTGTTTTTGTGACATTTTATTAACTGAAAAACTTATACTGATTTTATTCTACAGTGACAAAATTGAACAGTTTTGACAGAAATCCTATGGCCCACAAAGCTTAAGATATCCGCTATCCGGCTTTCTATGGAAAACATTTGTTGACCTCTGTTCTAGACCTCCAGGGTCTGATCCCATTTTCAAAGCCAAGAGATTTTGAAATTCACAGCAAATCCATTTAAATATTAAGTGCCTTCTCCTTAAAAAAAATATTTTAGTGGAATATGGTTTCTTTGCAATATTGTTTTCTGCCGCATAGCAAAATAAATGTCATACATAGACATATATCCCCTCTTTTTAAAATTCTTTCAAATACTGCACCTTCAGACGATTGTGCTTGCTGTGAGTTTAAGACCTTTCTTTTTGTTGTTGTTGTTGCAGTTAGTTAGCTTTGTTCCAGACTGTTCAGGCTTCCCCTTGAAACCACAAGTGCCACAAATTCAATGGATGGAGAACCACAGGAAATCAATAATATTTTGCAGAGAAAAACAACTACTTGGCTTAGGTTCTCAAAAATGTCCTGCCATTGCTTGCTTATTTGCTTACTCACTGATTCAGTTAGCTGTCATTAACATTTATTTAGCATGGCATGCCAAACACTGTGCTAAGTCCAGAGATGGAAACAACAGCAAAACAAATACTTTCCTGGTTTCAGGAAGTGTGAATCATATTTTTTATCCCCTTTTCATGTTGCAAGAAAAGAACCACTTGGTTCTTTGAGTTGCACAAGGCACACTTTCAGGGCAGAGCCATCTAGGGTGAAGTCAGTCATGGCCTTCTGGAAACATGCAGATCCTTGGCAAAGATAATATCAGAGGCCCTGGAAGGGAGCAGATAGAGGGAAGTGGTGGAGAATCTTTGAATGAAAGAAGGATGCGTGGGGTTCAAAATGGGAGTGGATAGGTCTGCAGCCATGAGTTCTAAAGTCACAGGGAACCTGAGTCCCACATGTGCTTGTGGCTGGGGAGGGTGAGAGACCTGTGAAATGGTAGCTCTGTGGATCTGCTTGAGAGGAAACGGCCTGGGAATACAGATGCCGGTATTCCCTGCACGTGGAATACAAAGCTGAGAGCTGCTTAAGTGGGCACCATGATACAGTGATGATTAAAGATCCCCTCTTCCTTTTTTCCTCTCATCACTGTGTAATTTTGGTGTGATCCTACAGGGAGTCTGGTGTGATCATAAAGGTGTGCAGGGCAATGATATCTGAAATTGAATTTCCTGCTGTTCTAGTTGGACAGGACTAGGGTTCAAGTTTAATTTAGTTGAATGAGATGCTAGAAGTGAATATTTCTGAAATATTTGAGCATATGGTTCACGATTTACAGGCAGTGAAAAAAATTTTCACTTCTCCTGTGATAGTGCCTTTATTAAACACCTGATAGCCATTAGTTTGAGCAAACTCTGGGAGATAGTGAAGGACAGGGAAGCCGGGCATGTTATAGTCTATGAAGCTGCAGAGTTGGACATGACTGAGCAGCTGAACAACAACAACCCCATTAGACATGTTCTATGAATTGCTGTGTAACATCAAGATGTTACTGAATAATGCCACACAGAAAATAAGAGATTGGGTTGAGAATTTAAAAAAAAATTAATTAATTAATTTTAATTGGAGGCTAATTACTTTACAGTGTTGTGTGGTTTTTGCCATACATCGACATGAATCAGCCATGGCTATACATGCATCCTTCCATCCTGAACCGCTCCCCCTGCCCACCTCCCTCCCCACCGCATCCCTTGGGGTTGCCCCAGAGCACCAGCTTTGGGTGCCCTGCTTCATGCATTGAAGTCGCACTGGTCATCTGTTTTACATATGGTAATATACATGTTTCAATGCTTTCTCTTAAATCATGGGTTGAGATTTTTAATCTAGGTGTGAGTATTTGTATAACCAGAATGCTTTCTCACATGACCTGGTAGAACTGGGGCTGAGTAGGTGGCTCAGGAAGCTTCCACCAGGAAGTGCCCTTGGATTGCTGCAACCACAGGTTTCAAAAGATTAAGTATTAAATTAGGTAATTGTTTCTTCTTGGAGGGTTTCATTTCTCCTGTTTCTATATAAACACATTGTTGAATTTTTAAATATCTTTTGTTAATGAAGGCAAGTAGTGGAAGACACTGAGGAAAGAAAATAATTTCTCAGGTATTCTGTCAGATACCTGATGAGTTTGGGTCAGAGCCCCAAAATCTTTGAGTAGAATGCATTACAGAAAATAATATGTGATTTCATTGCTGGCTGAATGATATTGCCTGGGGAAAGTGGGTTATAATTAGAGGCAGTAAATCGTGATCAGGTTTATATGCAGCTCTGACTGATATTAACAAAGAATTTTCATGGATCTTGATATGGTATTGTAATGTACATAGTAAAAGAATGAGCACTTTTTAAATAGCTTCAATTTAGCATGTGCCAGCAGAACTAATGAAAGCAGGGTTTTTTGAGGGCAATATTGCCAGGAATCTTTTGAATGCCATCTTTGGCAACCTCTAACTTTTTAAAAAATGAATGTTTTTCCAGGGGAAAAAAAAACTGGAGAGTCTGTATTTCATCATACAGTATGACAATTCTTCAGTTACTTTCATAAGTGTGACAGCTAGTTGTCAAGCCAAAAAAATGACTGTAGGTTCCTTGAGTGCTCACACACTCAATCCTATCTGAAGTGCCAGAGTTTTGTAGTATGGTTTGTCATAAATTTCTGGTAGTAAACATATATTCTTCCAACTGTCAGAGGCTAAGAATAGTTAAAAGATAGGGTAAGACTTTGAATCTTCCATTAAACTTAGTCTTTCCTTCCAGTTGACTATCTTAGAATGAAATTAGATACATTTATAAAGACACAGATTTCTATGTTTGTGTTCAAACTAGAATTTGAACTTTGATATGCCAGGAATTGTTCTAGGTAACATCATATTTCTAGATGGCCCAGTTCAGTTCAGTCACTCAGTTGTGTCCGACTCTTTGCGACCTCGTGAACTGCAGCATGCCAGGCCTCCCTGTCCATCACCAACTCCCGGAGTCTACCCAAACCCATGTCCATCGAGTCGGTGATGCCATCCAACCATCTCATCCTCTGTCATCCCCTTCTCCTCCTATCCTCAATCTTTCCCAGAATCGGTGTCTCTAGACATCTTTAAATTTAGAATATCATTGTCCCAAAGAAATGGAGAGATTTTGTTCAGCATTCCTTACACTCAGGTCCACAGAGTTTAACATTTCTCCAGTCCTGAATAACCAGTTGAGTAGCAGTAACCCAAATTTTATGATTCTTACCACAATCAAAGTTGTCATATCACACTTTCCATATAAATATTTTCATACTCATTCTTAAGCTATCAAAGGATATTTACATGTATAGGAAATCTTTCATAATGGGAAAATATTTTTTATGTTTATAATCAGGAACAAATAGTTTCATTTAAGGGAAAGAATGAAAATTTGATAAGCCAAAATGTTTGTATTTGAAACATGATTTAACTTTGCAAGTTCTATAGGTTTAATTTTAACTGTTTGAATCAGGCTAAGTAAGGTTAATATTTACTGACTTGGAGGGTGAAGTTTTATGACATTATGTAATGGCTGGTTTCATCTGGCCACACGTATCTGTACAAAAGACAGAAACACGGGGATGAACCTGCAAAATTGGAAGGCAGCTAAGGAGTGAGCAGGGACAAAACTCGAAGTGGATTTTAATATACAATCCACACTGACGTCTAGCTGCTCTTTTATTTTCTCTGTTTAAAAAATAGATGTAGGTATATGAATAGTATTTTAAGCTAATTTAAAACTAGTGTATGAGGAAAAACAATGTGATAGAGAGCAAATGACATGTGAGTAAGACCCTTATTGTAAAATGATTTTTCTGTAGTTCTAATAACTCATTCAGAACTCACCCAACATTCAGAAAACCAAGATCATGGCATCCGGTCCCATCACTTCGTGGCAAATAGATGGGGAAAAAGTGGAAACAGTGGCTGACTTGATTTTTTTGGGCTCCAAAATCACTGCAGATGGTGATGGCAGCCATGAAATTAAAAGACACTTACTCCTTGGAAGGAAAGTTATGACCAACCTAGACAGCATACTAAAAAGCAGAGACATTATTTTGCTAACAAAGGTCCGTCTAATGGGTTTTCCATTAGTCATGTATGAATGTGAGAGTTGGACTATAAAGAAAGCTGAAAGCTGAAGAATTGCTGCTTTTGAAATGTGTTGGAGAAGACTCTTGAGAGTTGCTTGGCCTGTGAGGAGATTCAATCAGTACATCCTAAAGGAGATCAGTCCTGGGTGTTCATTGGAAGGACTGATGTTGAAGCTGAGACTCCAATACTTTGGCCACCTGATGTGAAGAGCTGACTCATTTGAAGAGACCCTGATGCTGGGGAAGATTGAGGGCAGCAGGAGAAGGGGATGGCAGAGAATGAGATGGTTGGATGGCATCACCGACTTAATGGACATGAGTTTGGGTAGGCTTCGGGAGTTGGTGATGGACAGGCAGGCCTGGCATGCTGCGGGACTGAACTGAACTGAGTAACTCATCAATGAAAGGGAAATATTTAATAGTCCTTATAGTCAGGTTGATTTTCAGTCCAAAGCAAATGCTGATATAAGTGCTAGCAAATTAATTGTGTTGTTCTGAGGAGAATTCTCAGTTAACGAAGTAAACATGACCAATGCCTGATGTAAGCGTGGTTAGATCATGCTAACTGAGTCACTTCTGTGCTGATTTCAATGGATGCTGCATTGCCCTTTAGTTAATATGGAAAACTTACATTGATATTTTGATATTCTTGTTTGTCTAGCTTATCTAAATAAACTACTTAGGAAAATTATTGGTTTATTGAGAAAACTCTCCAAACCTTATACTATTTTGATTAATTAGCAGATACCCATTTAAGCAATATCAAATACTTACAGTTTTTAAATAATCTATAAATTGGACCACAAAAAGCAAGCCAAGTCATCCCAACTATCCATTAGAATCATGACTCTTAAACACTATAAAATTTTGTTATATTCTTAATAATCTTCTATAATATATCAGCTGCTTGTGTGAGGTCTAAGTGAAAATTGTGATGAGACGTGAACATGAAGATACAATATAGTGAGGTTTGAATAGATTAACACTTTTGTAAGGGACTGGTTGGCTTGACATACCGAAAATTTTCATTTCCTCTGGATAAAAAGAAATTTGTGTGAATATTTTATTGTTCAGGATATGTGTTGGCATTCTGTATGTGGAATAACCGCCAACCAGATGGTCTGTGGTAGTCTAACAGAAAGGCAGCTGGACTCGACCTGCTTTATATATATGGCTTAGGAACCACGTGAAAGGCATTTGTTTCCTTTGCACTTGTAAAAGTAAAGACAAATATATCTAAGGTATACCTCACACCCTGCGGATGGACACCCTGAGCTTTAACTCATCATATAAATAGTGGCGAAAGAATTTTAGTCATATTTATATGTTTGCTTATGTTGTATTTTAGGTAGATCACCTTAACAGCAAAACACCGACACAATCATGGGGAAGAACCCCAAGACCCCCAAATCTCAGTTATGTCAAATACTTTTCATTGAAAAATATATTGCAAATTGGATGATTGAATTCCAGAAGAAAATACTCTTCCAAGTTGTGTCTGAGGCAAATTTCTGCATAGTAATAAGTCCATTTCACATGTTAATAGTTATTAGCCACTATGCATAGGTAATGAGAAAGTAAAAGTGATAGCAGAAAATGTGGTACTATGGGAAACAGACTCCTGAGTTCTGGATCACAAATCATTTTTTTCATAACTCATCATTTATGTTAGAACCTCCATTAACTTTCAAGTTTGTGGAACCAAAATTTAAAGGCTAACTACATTTTTATTGATGCCTTGATTTGTGAGGTTCAATCAAATAGTGTTCTTTAAACAAGGGAATGGAATTTAGGATAATTAATCTTGGTTCTCATACTGTGGTCTACATCAGAATTGCTTATGATGTAGGTTTTAAAAGTGAAGCAAAACACAAATTCTGAAGCAGTGGGTTTGGAATGAGGCTTGGGAATCTTGTTTTTAACAAGCTGAAATCTCCAGTAATTGTGATATAGGTCATTCATAATTGAGAACTAAGTTCAAGAAGATGATTAGTACATTTAATGGCTCATGTTCCTTTACTGTTAATTGCTTTGAACTGTTTCACCCATTTTGCTTGCTTGTTTTATATAGATGCCGGGGCATCAGAAAATGAGAGGAGAGATCCTGTCTTGTCCTTATTAAGAGAAGCATGCACTTGGGATAAAAGATATACAGGTGGCAGTTGAAAAACTTAAATTGATGAGCCATAGCTGAGAGAAAGGTAAATGGATTTTGGGATTAATGGGGCCTGTTTACTAATTCAAATTCTGATATGACTAGCTTTGTGATTGTGTAAGTTATTTTGTTGAGCTAAACGTCAGTTTTCTATTACCTGTATTTGTCAGAGTTATGCTAATTCTGTCATAGATAAGTCCTGAACTCTCACTGGACTTAACACACAGAAAATTGTGATAAGGGAGGGTCTCCACACAGTTATTCAGGGGCCTCATTGACAGTGTCTGCCGTGTAAAGTGCAGACATCAGCATGTGGCTCCCAAGGTCACCAACATATGGCTGGTAGTTGAAGGAAGAGAATGGAAGATCTTATAAATCCTGATGGTCAATGTATAAAAATAGAAAACATGAATAGAGTTCTCTGAATGACCTAGAATAAAGTAGCCTGAGTGACTCATTCTAGTCTTCATCTGCCTTGCATGTTACCCTTGCTACTCTCTCCATGAGATGGACCTTTCTAATCATTTGAATGAAAATGAAGAGAGGAGAAAAGCAAAAGAGAAAGCTGCAACTTGAAGCCTGCAAGTTTTCATGAGGCAGACGGGTATTAAGTTGGAGATAGCTTCTTGGCAGTAATGTGTATGATTTGATGCTGAGAGGCAATAGGAAGATTTTGTGTATTCACTTCCATAACTTAAGTAATGTTTGAAGTAACTGAAAATCAAAGATATCAGATAGGGAATGAGTGCATAGAAGAAAAGTGCCAAAGATCCTAGGAAGGAGCAGCAGTTAAGGGGTAGGGAGAGGAAGAGGAGGCAAATGAGTTTATAGAGACGAATTCTGGAAAAAAGATAAAGACAAGGGGGATGCAGTGGCTAGAAGGTCTATTAGAGAGCCGGGGAAAAGGCTTTGGTTTTGACAAGGAAGAGATTAGTGGTGATCACCACCAATGTGTTTTGTTATGGTACTGAGGTAGAAACCTGACTGTAAAGGAGATAAGAATAAATTGTTTGGGACATGTAGAAAGGCTGGGACTAAAGATTGTCCTTTGAGGGGATGATGTTGGAGGAAATGAAAGAAATGGCACAGAAGACTAACAAGGAGAGGCTATGAGAGTTTATTACGAAACATCAGATTTCAATAGGTAAGAAATTGAAGCCACAGATGTATAAGAAATTTTAATTATTTAAATATATAATCCAAATTTAAGTACCCATCCCACCTGGCTGCGGTGGGGAGGATTTGATCTCAGTTATTATGGAATTTTCTCAAGAGGCAGGTCAGGTGGTCTGGTATTCCCATCTCTTTCAGAATTTTCCACAGTTTATTGTGATCCACACAGTCAAAGGCTTTGGCATAGTCAATAAAGCAGAAATAGATGTTTTTCTGGAACTCTCTTGCTTTTCCATGNTTCTCAAGAGGCAGGTCAGGTGGTCTGGTATTCCCATCTCTCTCAGAATTTTCCACAGTTTATTGTGATCCACACAGTCAAAGGCTTTGACATAGTCAATAAAGCAGAAATAGATGTTTTTCTGGAACTCTCTTGCTTTTCCATGATCCAGCAGATGTTGGCAATTTGATCTCTGGTTCCTCTGCCTTTTCTAAAACCAGCTTGAACATCAGGAAGTTCACAGTTCACGTACTGCTGAAGCCTGGCTTGGAGAATTTTGAGCACTACTTTACTAGCGTGTGAGATGAGTGCAACTGTGCGGTAGTTTGAGCATTCTTTGGCATTGCCTTTCTTTGGGGTTGGAATGAAAACTGACCTTTTCCAGTCCTGTGGCCACTGCTGAGTTTTCCAAATTTTCTGGCATATTGGGTGCAGCACTTTCACAGTATCATCTTTCAGGATTTGAAATAGCTTTACTGGAATTCCATCACCTCCACTAGTTTTGTTTGTAGTGATGCTTTCTAAGGCCCACTTGACTTCACATTCCAAGATATCTGGCTCTAGAAAGACCATATCTATTTAACTCAAAATAATTTCATATTTCTGTATTTAAATAATGGCTTTATAAAGTTTTTTTTAAGTTTTCCTTGTGGAATCTGGCTGAAAATAGAAAGAAGGATGGTTGATGTTTATTATAAGCAGATAGGTATGATTTGATATATTACCATAGGTATTTCCTACTCTGATAAAGTAAAGTAATTCTCATTTTATCTTAATACAACTAAATAAAACTCTCATTTACCTAGATTTTTCACTTCAATAACAAAGAAGCATGTAACCAAGATATTCACTAAAAAATTTAACCTAACTAAAGTCCAGAGCACAGTAGGCAAGTGATAAAATCTACTTCTATTGCTTAATTACCATACATGCAATGGTTTTTGAGTTTTGCATTGATTATTTTGAGGAAATGCAAGTGACTATTATGCATTACATATTGATGATTTTCTTTTCTCATGTATCTTAAAAAAAAAAAAAAAGCCCTTGACTTTTATACACTCATTTTACAATTCTCCCATGACTCCTTCACAAATTAAGAGCAAAATCTATCAGCCAGCATTTTGCCTTACCATCTAATGGGTGCCACCTAGTGGTAGTCAGTACCAGCAGCCATAAGGGTCAAAAGATGGTCCTGGTGGAAACGATGATACAGTCATTCCAATAACCTGTCAGTGACTAGGAGTCCAATGCTCGATGAATATGAGGGTTTCTTGCGCCCTTCAACAAAACAGCAAAAAATATGAATTTTAGATTGGAATTATTGAGAATGAAACTCAGAAAACAAACAAACAAACCAAAAAAAAAAAAAAACAATGAGTTCTAAGTAATCAGCTGATTGACTGGTGCCAGGAAAGCCAATGTGTAGTTACCTATTTTAACAAAACTCTCTTCCGAGAAAAAGTCAAACACTAAAGGTTATAATCATGTAAATTATGCAATCCATTGTGAAATTTCACTCCTCAAAAACAATCACTTGACTGATTATGCTCCAAGGTAAAGCTGTGAGCAAACTTCTGTATAGTATAGAGGCCTGGACCAGGGAAAGCTTAAAAGTAATCACAAGATGAAGGTGATTTAAAATGGTTTTCAAGAAACACTTTTGTTATTTTTCAGTCTTTGTCCAGCACCAATCTAATCTGAAGTGAATCTCCATTCATTCATTCACTCAACAAATATATTTTGAGTAACTACCACATTACAGGCATTTTTCTAAGAGCAAAAAAAAAAAAAAAAAAAAGAAAAAAGGGCAACTA
>SJYA01001171.1:255118-268832 GCA_006410615.1 Neotragus moschatus | reverse complement strand
AAAAAAAAAAAAAAAAAACAGGAAACAAGGCAACTAAGAGTTTTTCTCTCTGAACATCATATGTCAGTGCAGAAAACAGTAAAAAAATAAAATAAAATAAAATTACTATAAATTGATAAAATAATTTTCAGTTCAGTTGTTCACTCATGTCCAACTCTTTGCAAGCCCATGGACTGCAGCATGCAGGGCCTCCCTGTCCATCACCAACTCCTGGAGCTAACCCAAACTCATTTCCGTTGAATCAGTGATGCCATCCAACCATCTCATCTTTTGTCGTCCCCTTCTCCAGCTGCCGTCAATCTTGGCCAGCATCAAGGTCTTTTTCAAGGAGTCAGCTCTTTGCATCAGGTGGCCAAAGTATTGGAGTTTCAGCTTCAACATCAGTCCTTCCAGTGAACACCCAGGACTGATCTCCTTTAGGATGAATTGATTGGATTTCCCTGCAGTCCAAGAGACTCTCAAGTGTCTTCTCCAACACCACAGTTCAAAAGCATCAACTTTTTGGTACTCAGCTTTCTTCACAGTCCAACTCTCACATCCATATATGACTACTGGAAAAATCATAGCCTTGACTAGATGGACCTTCATTGACAAAGTAATGTCTCTGCTTTTTTATACGCTGTCTAGGTTGGTCATAACTTTCCTTCCAAGGAGTAAGTGTTTTAATTTCATGGCTAAAGTCACCACCTGCAGTGATTTAGGAGCACCAAAAAATAAAGTCTGACACTGTTTCCACTATTTCCCCATCTATTTACTGTTAAGTGATGGGACCGGATGCCATGATCTTAGTTTTCTGCCTGTTGAGATTTAAGCCAACTTTTTCACTTTCTTCTTTCATTTTCATCAAGAGGCTCTTTAGTTCTTCATTTTCTGCCATAAGGGTGGTGTCATCTGCATATCTGTGGTTATTGATATTTCTCCTAGAAATCTTGATTCCAGCATGTGCTTCATCCAGCGTTTCTCATGACCTACTCTGTATATAAGTTAAATAAGCAGGGTGACAATATACAGCCTTGACGTATTCCTTTTCCTATTCGGAACCAGGCTGTTGTTCCATGTCCAATTTCTAACTGTTGCTTTTTGACCTGCATACAGATTTCTCAAGAGGCAAGTCAGGTGGTCTGGTATTCCCATCTCTCTCAGAATTTTCCACAGTTTATTGTGGTCCACACAGTCAAAGGCTTTGGTATCGTCAATAAAGCATAAATAGATGTTTTTCTGGATATCTCTCGCTTTTTTGATGATCTAGCGGATGTTGGCAATTTGATCTCTGGTTCCTCTGCCTTTTCTAATTCAGCTTGAACATCTGGAAGTTCATGGTTCACATGTTACTGAAGCCTGGCTTGGAGAATTTTGAGCATTACTTTGCTAGCATATGAGATGAGTGTAACTGTGTGGTAGTTTGAGCATTCTTTGGCATTGCCTTTCTTTGGGATTGGAATGAACATGGACCTTTTCCAGTCCTGTGGCCACTGTTGAGTTTTCCAAATTTGCTGGCATATTGAATGCAGCACTTTCACAGAAGCATCTTTTAGGATTTGAAATAGGTCAACCAGAATTCCATCACCTCCACTAGCTTTGTTCATAGTGATGCTTCCTAAGGCCCCTTTGACTTCACATTCCAGGATGTCTGGCTCTAGGTGGGTGGTCACACCATCATGATCATCTGGGTCATGAAGACCCCTTTTGTACAGTTCCTCTGTGTATTCTTGCCACCTCTTCTTAATATCTTCTGCTTCTGTTAAGTCCCTACCAGTTCTGTTCTTAATTGAGCCCATCTTTGCATGAAATGTTCCCTTGGTATCTCTAATTTTCTTGAAGAGATCTCTAGTCTTTCCCATTCTATTATTTTCCTCTATTTCTTTGCACTGATCACTGAGGAAGGCTTTCTTATCTCTTCTTGCTATTCTTTGGAACTCTGCATTCAGATGGTTATAGCTTTCCTTTTCTCCTTTGCTTTTAGCTTCTCTTCTTTTCACAGCTATGTGTAAGACCTCCTCAGACAGCCATTTTGCTTTTTTGCATTCCTTTTTCTTGGAAATGGTCTTGCTCCCTATCTCCTGTACAATGTCACGAACCTCCACCCATAGTCCATCAGGCACTCTGTCTATCAGATCTAGTCTCTTAAGTCTATTTCTCATTTCCACTGTATAATCATAAGGGATTTGATTTAGGTCATACCTGAACGCTCTGGTGGTTTTTCTTACTTTCTTCAATATAAGTCTGAATTTGGCAATAAGGAGTTCATGATCTGAGCCACAGTCAGCTCCTGGTCTTGTTTTTGTTGACTGTATAGAGCTTCTCCATCTTTGGCTGCAAAGAATATAATCAATCTGATTTAAGTGTTGGCCATCTGGTGACGTCCATGTGTAGAGTCTTCTCTTGTGTTGGTGGAAGAGGGTGTTTGCTATAATCAGTGAGTTCTCTTGGCAAGACTCTATTAGCCATCACCCTGCTTCATTCTGTACTCCAAGGCCAAATTTGCCTGCTACACTAGGTGTTTCTTGACTTCCTACTTTTGCATTCCAGTCCCTTATAATGAAAAGGACATCTTTGGGGGGTGTTAGTTCTAGAGGTCTTGTAGGTCTTCATAGAACCGTTCAGCTTCTTCAGCATTACTCTTCAGGGCATAGACTTGGATTACCATTGTATTGAATGGTTTGCCTTGGAAACGTACAGAGATCATTCTGTCGTTTTTGAGACTGCATCCAAGTACTGCATTCTGGACTCTTTTGTTGACTATGATGGCTACTCCATTTCTCCTAAGGGATTCCTGCCCACAGTAGTAGATATAATGGTCATCTGAGTTAAATTCACCCATTCCAGTCCATTTTAGTTCACTGCTTCCTAGAATGTTGACGTTTACTCTTGCCATCTCCTGTTTGATCACTTCCAATTTGCCTTGATTCATGGGCCTAACATTCCAGATACCTATGCAATATTGCTCTTTACAGCATAAGACCTTGCTTCTATCACCAGTCACGTCCACAACTGGGTATTGTTTTTGCTTTGGTTACATCCCTTCATCCTTTCTGGAGTTATTTCTCCACTGATCTCCAGTAGCATATTGGGCACCTACAGACTTGGGCAGTTCATCTTTCAGTGTCCTATCTTTTTGCCTTTTCATACTGTTCATGGGGTTCTCAAGGCAAGAATACTGAAGTGGTTTGCCATTCTTTTCTCCAGTGGGCCACATTCTCCAGTGGATCACATCTAAAATAAGTTTAGATGGTTGTAAATGCTATCAAGAAAACAAAGCTGGCTATAAGAAGATAGAGAATGATGGTGGGGTGGAGGGGACACTTTCAGATCAGGTAGCCAGGCAAGGTCTTTTGAAGGCATGGTCTTTGAGCTATGACCTGAATATTGAGAAGGAGAAACATATGCTATGAGATAGGGAATAGAATACCAGGCAAAGTGGACAGCAAGCATGAATGTACTCAAGTGAGACCTCAGTATTTTCTGGTTGAAGAATTACACAGAGGCCATTATGTGACTGGAAATTATCAAGAGAGATTAGTGGAGTGGTAAAAGATGAGGGCAAAGTTATAGGCAAGAAGCAATGATAAATAACAGCATTTCATATAAAAGGTAAAATCAAGTCAAAAAAGCAAAGGAAAGTGTGAATAAGTGCATGATATGGTCTAATATGTTTCATTAAATTATTACTTTCACCATTCTAAGATGATCAGATCAAGGGAGCCAGGACTGGAACCAGGGACAACAGTAAGAAACATATTAAAGTTGTACAGATGAAAGATATTTATGACTGGAAATGGGATGATAGCAGAGAAGGTGAGAAGAGTCAGACTCCAGATATATTTTGTAGAGCCAATAATCTTTTCTGTAAGATGGATTTGGTTGAGGGAAGAAGGAATGGAGCTAAAGCAGACCTCAAGGATTTGAGTCATTAAGACAGATTGCTGGGAGAGGAATATGTTTATATTATTCAATGAGGGACAGGAGGAAGACTTCAAGAGTTCTGTTTGGCCACAAAAAGTTTGAAAAAGTTGTGAGAAATTGATGAGGCAATTATTATAACTAAGAACTTCTAAAAACTTGGGATATTTCTCAACAACTAACTGTTGATGTTGAATTTATACTATGATCAAAGACTATTGAGAATAAGGCTTTAACTTCTTTTGATTGCATCTCCTGTACTACTTTCCTGAGGAATCCTAGATTGCATGGAATCAGAGAAGCATCCATCCTCTCCACCAGGGTTTATTGAGCCTGGTGTTAACCTGGTGCCCCTGGACCAATGGTGAACAAAGAGAGAGATACAAGTCAAATACCACATATGCCTATGGCTGATTCATGTTGATGTCTGGCAGAAACCAACACAATTCTGTAAAGCAATTAACCTTCACTTAAAAAAAATAATAAATGTCATAAAAACATTAAAAACAAAATCTGTGATATAAAGCAAGAATATGGCAGCTTCCGATCTCATCTGGAAGGCTGAGAGAGAGTCCTCAAGTATGAGATGTTTGAGCTGAGATCAAAGTATGAATCACAGTATTAAACACTAAAGGGAAAGAAGCAGAATAGCTTTGCAGGGAGAGCAATAAATTACTACACAGGACCTTTGGGGAACTGACATAGACCAGCCTGCAATGAGGGAGACCTGGGTTTGATTCCTGGGTCGAGAAGATCCCCTGCAGAAGGGCATGGCAACCCAGTATTCTTGCCTGGAGAATTCCATGGACAGAGGAGCCTGGAAGGCTACAGTCCATGGAGTTGCAGAGTTGGACACAACTGAGTGACCAACACATACAACATGACTGGACCCAAAAGAGAAAGGGAAAATGTGGTGAAATGTGAGGTAGGAGGAAGCAGGCAGGGACCCAGAATATACATGGCCATAATAAGGAGTTTAGGATTTAGCCTAAGGGGAGGGAGAAGCAGGAAATAACAAGATCAAAATTTGCTTTTAAAAGATTATTCTGGTTTATATGCTTAATTTCTAAGTATACCTTTTTTATATAAAAATAGATAATACCAATGTAAATTTATTCTCAGTTCATGAATCATGATGGTTAATGCAGTCTGAATTAGTGAGATTTCACTGTGTTCTCAGAGGGGAAAAAACAGAGAGAGAGAGAGAGAGAGAAGATTATTCTGCTACAATATAGATTAGAGGCAGGGCAAGAATCAGAATTTTAAAGATACTATTTCGTAAAACAAAGTTATGTTGCCCAACCGACCCCCTCAACACACACACACATATATAAGAATACTGTTCTATAATGCAAAACAGAAGCAATCATATAACATTATATAGCAATTTTTCATCTTTAAATGACCCAGATGAGCATGCGTGCTGATATTAAAATAGCTTTTCCACTCTTTTTAATCCGTTTTGTGTGTTTATGTGGCAGGGGGAGGAAATGTGTTCCCATCTTGCTGGTACCCTAAGCACATGCTTAGACCACTTGTTGTGTAGCCCATTAGCAGAGGGAGGCAGTGGTTCAGATGAGAGATGCTGGTGCTTCAGATAAGGACAGTGGTAATGAATGACTTAGGAGGTAAACAGAAAGATTCCAGTGATGAATTTTGCTAGTGGGGAGATGAGGGAAGGGAAGGCAGCAAGAATGACTGCCAGATTGTGGGTTAGGCAACTGGGTTATTCAATGGACAGCTAACTGTGGAAGAAGGCTATACTTAGGAAAGACTCTTAATGGTGTTCTGTCCAAGTCCATGAAATGGAAGGCATTGACTGCTTCTTTTACCTTTGCTAGACATTGGTTCTTAACCATGGCAAATGCTTTTCCCTGCTGAGCCTTAGAGTCAGTACTTTAGATAACCCCATGTGCTATTCCAGAATAGGCATCAGCTCATTTAGCAAGTCAAAAAGCTGAGACCCAATCTAAAAAATATAGTCCTATAGAAAGGCATTCTGAATAAAGGTATCCCTTTAACTTCTTTTTTTCATTTAAAATTTTAATGAAAAGTTCAGTTCGGTTGCTCAATCAGGTCCAACTCTGTGACCCCATGAACTGCAGCATACCAGGCCTCCCTGTCCATCACCAAATCCTGGAGTCCACCCAAACCCATGTCATTGAGTCGCTGATGCCATCCAACCATCTCATCCTCTGTCGTCCCCTTCTCTTCCTGCCCTCAATCTTTCCCAGCATCAGGGTCTTATTCAAGGAGTCAGCTCTTTGCATCAGGTAGCCAAAGTATTGGAGTTTCAGCTTCAACATCAGTCCTTCTAATGAACACCCAGGACTGATCTCCTTTAGGATGGACTGGTTGGATCTCCTTGCATTCCAAAGGACTCTCAAGAGTCTGTTTAACCTAAATTCAATATATCCACATTATGCTCAACTATTTTCTTCTATCGGTAAATTAAGATACTTTCCTGGATTCATATCCAGGAAAGCATTGGGAAATCATTGGAAAAATAAAGATAAATCAACATTAAATAGAAAGGTATTGCTTGAGCATAAGTGTTAGTTGCTCAGTCATGTCTGACTCTTTGTGACACCACAGTCTATAGCCCATCAGGCTCCTCTGTCTATGGGGATTCTCCAGGCAAGAATATTGGAGTGGGTGGTCATTCCCTTCTCCAGGGAAATCTTCCCAACCCAGGGATCAAACCTGGGTCTCCTGGATTGTAGGCAGATTCTTTACTGTCTGAGCAACCACAAATACAAATCAAAACATGTCAATAAACAGTTCTATGCTTCCATCAAATGTCCAGATCTCATAGTATTGTGTACAGTACTGGAAAGAAAATGAGAGGTCATCTAGTTCACCATACTGAAGGTGAGGATTGGATTCCAGAAAGGTGAAACTCCAGATTCACGGTCATATAGTGTTTCAGTGATGAAGGCCAAGCAGAAACCAGTGCCTCCTGATTCCCAGATGGTCACTCTTTCCTGTAGACCCCACTGCCTCCACAGAACACAAATGCTCTAACCTGAGTTCAATTCAGTAGCTCAGTCGTGTCTGACTCTTTGTGACCCCAGAGACTGCAGCACACCAGGCCTCCCTGTCCATCACCAATTCCTGCAGTTTACTCAAACTCATGTCCACTGAGTCAGGGATGCCATCCAACCATCTCACCCTCTGTTGTCCCCTCCACCTCATGCCTTCAATCTTTCCCAGCATCAGGGTCTTTTCCAAGGAGTCAGTTATTCATATGAGGTGGCCAAAGTATTGGAGTTTCAGCTTCAGTATCAGTCCTTCCAGTGAATATTCAGGACTCATTTCCTTTAGGGTGGACTGGTTGGATCTCCTTGCAGTCCAAGGGACTGTCAAGAGTCTTCTCCAACAACACAGTCCAAAACCATCAATTCTTCAGTGTTCAGCTTTCNGTTGACTCATTGGAAAAGACTCTGATGCTGGGAGGGATTGGGGGCAGGAGGAGAAGGGGATGACTGAGGATGAGATGGCTGGACGGCATCACTGACTCAATGGATGTGAGTCTGAGTGAACTCCGGGAGTTGGTGATGGACAGGGAGGCCTGGCGTGCTGCGATTTATGAAGTCTCAAAGAGTCAGACACGACTGAGCGACTGAACTGAACTGATTATGGAATTTCTTCCTCTGTGTCCCCAGGGTTGAGCAAAGATCTCCAAGTGGGAACAAGGTGTTTTGCTGGTATTAGAAATTTTCGTTTCTGGTGTCCAGCATCTCTAAATGATCCAAACATTATCCTGTAAGTTCCTGCCGTTCTGTCCTAGGTCTTCTTTCAGTGAATGGGAGGTGAGTCTCTGTATCTTTTTCTTCTTCCCTGGAGACCTGCTCACAGCAGTCCTGCTTGCTGCTGCTGCTGCTAAGTCACTTCAGTCGTGTCCAACTCTTCATGACCCCATGTACTGCAGCCCACCAGGCTCCCGTCCCTGGGATTCTTCAGGCAAGAACCCTGGAGTGGGTTGCCATTTCCTTCTCCAATGCATGAAAGTGCAAAGTGAAAGTCATGTCGCTCAGTCATGTCCGACTCTTCACGACCTCATGGACTGCAGCCCACCAGGCTCCTCCACCCATGGGATTTTCCAGGCAAGAGTACTGGAGTGGGGTGCCATTGCCTTCTCCACAGCTTTGAGAAATTCTCCCCACGTGTACCTCCTGAACACCCTCTTCCCTTTCTCTCCCTCTTTGGGGAACATAATATAAGCATTTCAAGACAAGAGGATCCTTTCCCATCAAGGAACTCGTTTCTGCCCTGCAAGGACAGGGAAAATATAAGGCACAAAAAATACAAATGAAATGGGGACTACTAAGAGGGTAAACACAAAGCAGTGACTTCTCATCACATATTGGCAAATTTTGTTCTAAAAAAATCAAAAGGATTTCAGAGGGGAAGTGGAGACATGACGTGCGTGATAAATTGTTAACACCAAAAGCGTGTCATGGCTTACATGCCATCACTATTGTTTCCTTTCTCAGCTTCCTTAGTGGGGAGTAGCCCTTTGTTGAGCAGTAGCATACCACTTACTGTGCTTTGAGCTCTCTCTGTTAGTTGGCTGAGAGATAGGAGACTGCTTTATAAAAATAATAACTAGAAAAATAAAGCATTCTGTTGATCCATTAGATATAAAAAGCTTAATTTTCTCTTAGAAGGTGACTTTTTGGCTTTGTTAATTCAAGTGTTTTTCCAACAAAAGACATATGTACCTTTGAGAAATATTTGTAGTGTTTAATCTGTGGTAGTACTTTCTAATGTAAATTATATTTATGTATACACACATGTATATATAATTATACATGTATATATGTGTACATATATATATACACACATTCTTATTCAAAACTATGTTTCCTGGGGCTGTAAAAAGTAGTTAAAAACATGATTTTTAGTTATTTCCAATTTGTAATATTCTTGTTGTGTACCAACTTTGTGTATCTCAGTGTTAAACTTTATGAACATCTGGTTAATTTAGAAAACGATAGAGAGAAAAGGCAGTTCATGAAGAAATTTTCATCTCACTTTATCTTTAAGAGGCACTACATTAACATGGGCGATATGATGATAGAAAACAGTGGTTGCAAAGCACAGCACACTGTCAGGCCGTATTAGCATCACGCTGCATAATTGTTTCTATGTATCATAAAAATGTGAAAGAATTTGCAATCGTTTCCCACCAACTCCACCACTGCTGCTCTTTTTCCACAGTATTGATAAAGATTTACTTTTGTAGAGTTAACCTAGCCATGAAGTGATTTTTCAGTCCAGCGTGTGGCAGGTGAACAAATTGAATGACACTGAATGACAGTTGGTGACTCGCCCAAGGACACATAGCTAGGAAGCAGCCGAGTGAGAATGGTGACACATTTCCCCACATATACTTCTAGAATTCCTACTTAAAATGAGAACAGGGAGTAAGAGTGCATAGACTATCCATACCATTAACCTACTCAGTTTATACATCTCTATATGTTCAGTTCACTATTATAGTTGATGCCTCTGTCAAGGAGAGATTGCCATAGAACAACAAGCAACGGTATTTGGTAAGTGAAAAACAACAAAACGGGGTTTATAATGAATTAGAAATAAGGTAGTAAAAGAACAAGACTCACAGCCTTATTATATGGTAGTAATGGCTCCGTTGAATGGCTGAGGTAAAGTATGTTTATGGTTTTGATTCTTAAATAGTCTCTACACATCCTAAATAGTAAGTTATTTGAAAGGAAGAAAGATTTAGGGATCCAGCCTTGTAATGTCATTATTAGTGACAAATAAAAAATAGATAATAAAAACTCAATGAATTTAAATGAGTTTTAGTCATTTGAGCATGTCTACAAGCATTTTATGAAAGAGAAATAACATATAACTTGTTAGGAACTTCTCCTTCAATTTTCTTTCTTTCTTTCTTTCTTTTTTTTTTTTTTCATTTCTTGTAATAGAAAGCTAAAAGCCTAGAGGAGAGAGAACTTCTGGTTGTTTCTTTTTTTTAATCCAAGAATTAACCCTGAGATAGTCTCCCCACATCTTTCCCCCCTTTTTTTCCCTGCATCTGAGCTTTTGCAGACTTTGTAAAAAGCTATCCAAACCCACTTTCAGATCTACCGCTAATTGGTGCCCTTGTTGGTTGCCTTAGTAGTGAGGCTAAAGATTAAGTGGTTGTGGAGTCTAGACTTCTGTCCTATTTTGAGTGTTGCTCTGCAGGTCAAGGCTGAATTATATGGACAGAATAAAGTTGTCAAGACAATCACAGTTTTCTAAACTCTCTTAGCAATGTCCCAGCTGCTTCAGGAAGCATTTATAGTATGTGAGCTACTATGAACCAAATCCAAAGAATGGAATTTGGAAAAACATGCCCTAAGAAAAATTGCCAAGAGTTGTTTTGATCCCAGCAAGCAAAAGGAAAAAGAGTTCTGATTGTGGATAAATAAGAATGAGACTGTTAGGCAGGCAGCAAATGAGTGCTCTCCTTTTGTTAGGAGAGGTCCTGAATTAACAAAGGATACAAACTACTCATAAATATATGCAAAGTTTCCCAGAACAGGCAAAAGGTCTTAACAACAAGAGTTATTCATGACTAGTAGTAGTGTAAAACAAATATAAAATGTCACTAAAAACATGTGTGCTTATAACTCATCCTCTCCATTATTAATTGGCAATATCTTAAGGTCAGATAAGTGTGAACATTCAGTCCTGTTTTTTTTTTTTTTTAAATTGGAGTCTAATTGCTTTACAATGTTGTGTTTCTGCTGTACAACAAAATGAATCACCTGTATAAGAGTGTGTGTGTGTGTGTGTGTGTGTGTGTGTGTGTGTGTGTGTATTTCACCTTGCTCCTAACCCTCCCCCATTCAGTCCTGTTTTCATGTCTAGGTGTTTGGATCAAGGTTTATCTATTAAACTAACATGTCTCCAACATTAGGGTCAGTGTTGAGTGCCTTGGAGACAAATATAAAAAATGGAAAAGTATGAATATGTGTTTTCTATATCTGACATAAAGAAGTAATCAAATTAGGACTTTGATTTTTGGCTTGAGGCAGTAAGGACTCTATTTTGCTAAAAGGTAAGATCCTTGGACAAAATAGCAGAGACATTTCCTTTTAAAGTGGGAGAACTATCAAACGGAACCAAGGAAGGCTTGCTTAATCTTTTTGAAAACTCTTTTTTGGAGTCACAATTGTAATACACAATTTCCTAACGGTTTGCTGGCCAGTGTTCTCTGAGGTAACCACTGAAAGCAGCCAGAGCAGCAGCTGTGAGAATGTGTCTGATAAGCTTTAAGAGTAAGTCAGTAGCTTGTATAAATGAACAAATAAAAAATGCTATAGTATAAAAAAAGAAAACCCACATATGTACAGTGGGATTGCCTAGCTTTCAAGAAGACAAGTCTACAGATGTACTTACCTCTTTCCTGGCTGGAACCATGGAGGGTGCAGAAGAGAAGAAAAAGAAGATTTCTGTTGTGCCAGAAACCCTTAAGAAAGAGCAAAAGAATTTCACAAGCTTACGATCAAGTGCCTGGGAAAGAAGTTTCCCCAAATGTTGCTTTGAAAGGCAAGGAGGAAGCTTATCTGTGAGAAAGCTAAGCCCTATCACAAGGAATACAAGCAGCTTTAAGAACTGAAAGTCAAATGACCAGGATGTCATATAAAGCCGGCAACTTTTGTGTACCTGTGTAACCCAAGTTGGCATTTATCATCAGGATAAGAGGTATCAGTGGTGTCAGCCCACAGGTTCTAAAAGTGTTACAGTGTCGTCACCTTTGTCAGATCTTCATGGCACCTGTGTGAAGCTCAACAAGGCTTCACTTAACATGCTGAGAATTATGGAATCATACGTCACATTGTTGTTCACTCGCTAAGTCGTGTCCGACTCTTTGCGACCCCATGAACTGCAGCACACCAGGCTCCACTGTCCTTCACTATCTCCCAGAGTTTGCTCAAATTCATGTCCATTCAGTCAGTGATGCCATCCAACCATTTATCTTCTGTTGCCCCCTTCTCCTCTTGACCTCAGTTTTTCCCAGAATCGGGGTCTTCCCATCAGGTGGCCAAAGTATTGGAGCTGCAGCTTCAGTATAAGTCCTTCCAATGAATATTCAAGGTTGATTTCTTTAAGATTGACTGGTTTGTTCCCCTTACTGTCCAAGGGACTCTCAAGAGTCTTCTCCAGCACCACAATTTGAATTTGGCACTCAGCCTTCTTTATGGTCCAACTCTCACATCCAAACATGACTACTGGAAAAACCATAACTTTAACTATACACATCTTTGTTGGCAAAGTGATCTCTGCTTTTTAATACACTGTCTAGGTTTGTCATAGTTATTCTTCCAAGGAGCAAGTGTCTTAATTTCGTGGTTTCAGTCACTGTCCACATTGATTTTGGAGGCCTAGAAAATGAAATCTGACACCATTTCCACTTTTTCCCCATCTATTTGCCATGAAGTAATAGGACTAGAGGAGAAGGCAATGGGAACCCATTCCAGTACTCTTGGCTGGAAAATCCCATGGGTGGAGGGGCCTGGTAGGCTGCAGTCCATGGGGTTGCGAAGAGTTGGACATGACTGAGTGACTTCACTTTCACTTTTCATTTTCATGCATTGGAGAAGGCAATGGCAACCCACTCCAGTGTTCTTGCCTGGAGAATCCCAGGGACAGGGGAGCCTGGTGGGCTGCCGTCTACGGGTCACACGGAGTCAGACATGACTGGAGCAACTCAGCAGCAGCAGCAGCAGACCTGAAGGCAGTGAGGAAACAAGCTGTATAGCTATGTGAGGAAGAATACTTCAAGGCATTTATATGTTGATAATGTTATGCAGCTCACTTTTTTGCTTATTAATATACCATGGATGTCAATACATATATGTTAATCTTATTCTTTTAAATAAGTGAGAATTTGTTTGCTGTTGTATAGTAAGTACCGCAGTACAGGATTTTTTTTCATCCTTTGGCTGGAGCAACTCTCATGATGGACATATCATTCTACATATAGGTTTGTATGATTTGTATGTTTCTTCATTTCCAGAAGTTGAATTGCTGGTTCAGTGGGTTTATAGCAAATGAAGCAACTGACAAACAACTAATCTCAAAAATATACAAGCAACTTATGCAGCTCAATTCCAGAAAAATAAATGACCCAATCAAAAAATGGGCCAAAGAACTAAATAGACAGTTTTCCAAAGAAGACATACGGATGGCTAACAAACACATGAAAAGGTGCTCAACATCACTCATTATCAGAGAAATGCAAATCAAAACCACGATGAGGTACCATTTTACACCAATCAGAATGGCTGCGATCCAAAAGTCAACAAGCGATAAATGCTGGAGAGGGTGTGGAGAAAAGGGAACTCTCTCACACTGTTGGTGGGAATGCAAATTGGTACAGCCACTATGGAGAACAGTGTGGAGATTCCTTAAAAAATTGCAAATAGAACTGCCTTATGAGCCAGCAATCCCACTGCTGGGCATACACACTGAGGAAACCAGAATTGAAAGAGACACGTGTACCCCAATGTTCATCGCAGCACTGTTTATAATAGCCAGGACATGGAAGCAACCTAGATGTCCATCAGCAGATGAATGGATAAGAAAACTGTGGTACATATACACAATGGAGCCATCAAAAAGAATACATTTGAATCAGTCCTAATGAGGTGGATGGAACTGGAGCCAATTATACAGAGTGAAGTAAGCCAGAAAGAAAAACACCAATACAGTATACTAACACATATATATGGAATTTAGAAAGATGGTAGTGTTAAACTTGTACGCGAGACAGCAAGAGAGACACAGATGTGAA
>SJYA01001171.1:219457-253758 GCA_006410615.1 Neotragus moschatus | reverse complement strand
AGCCATCAAAAAGAATACATTTGAATCAGTCCTAATGAGGTGGATGGAACTGGAGCCAATTATACAGAGTGAAGTAAGCCAGAAAGAAAAACACCAATACAGTATACTAACACATATATATGGAATTTAGAAAGATGGTAGTGTTAAACTTGTACGCGAGACAGCAAGAGAGACACAGATGTGAACAGCCTTTTGGACTCTGTGGAAGAGGGAGAGGGTGGGAGGATTTGGGAACGTGGCATTGTAACATGTATGATATCATAAGTGAAACGAATCGCCGGTCTAGGTTCGATGCAGAAGGCTTGGGACTGATTCGCGGGGATGATCCGGAGGGATGGTGTGGGGAGGGAGGGGGGAGGGGGGGTCGGGATTGGGAACTCAGGTACACTTGTGGCTGATTCATGTTAATGTATGGCAAAATGAATACAGTATTGTAAAGCAAAATAAACTAAAAAATAAAAATTTAAACTTAAAAAAAATTTTGATGGACATTAGTAAATTGCCCATTAAGCCATTGTATTCTTGATAATAGACACAATTTTCTTACATTTCTCCAGATACTGAATTGCTTTCCTGATGTTTCAGGGATACCTAACTTTTTCACTTTTTCACTTTCATAACTTTTTCAATTTAATTTCTTAATAATTTTCTTACTCAGATTTTCGTGTATTAAATAATTCATTTTCTGTCTTAAACTCCCTGCTGTCAGAGATTACATAATTAGAACTTAGTTTTAAAGTAGGAAAATAATATCTACTAAGCATCACTAACAGGAAGCTAACTTTTGATGTAGATTAGATTGTTTTGGATACTGATTATTAGGAATAAAATAGAGAATTTCACTAGGTCTTTAGTTTTAAACTTAATATGAATTTTAGCCTATATGAAATGAATTAGTCTTATCAGTACTTAGAACAGAACAGAGTTTTAGTCACTGAAAAATAGAAAGTTAAAAAAATTGCGTTAGATTTCAACTGCCTCTTTTATACATCTCTATGATCAAGCTTAACGTTAAACGACTAGACTAATCTAGTAATCCATTTTGGGAATAATTTGCAAAGAACTTTTAGTATACCTGAAATCTCTTTCCCCCTAAGTCACGGATGTGTAAACAGAACTTAACACACAGTTATAAGCCTGTCATTGTCAGCATCTGTATGATGGACAGATACAGTAAACATTGAATTCATGTTAGCTTGGTTTTACTCCATTCATACCTCTTAGAGTTCTGATTTTGTTAGGGAAATAATTCTGGACCAGGCTTCTGTTTTCAGTATCTATTATTACCCTCTGTACCTGAAAAGTAGGTTTGTGTGGTCAAAAAGAACTTATAGTTTAACTTGTGGTATAACTTTCCTTTATTATTCTGGTAACTGATTTTTATCATAAGTGAGAAATTGATTGGTCATCTCCATTGGATGGAGAAGACAGTTAAATTTTGGTAGCTATAAATATTTCCTAGTGCATCTCTTGGTCAGGAATCCAGGTACAGTTAGTTGTATACCTCTGAGTCTGTCTTAAGGTTGAAATCAAGGTGTCAATTAGATCTATTGTCATTGCAAGGCTACGTTGGATGAGAATCAACTTCTGCATTTATTTATGTAACTCTTGGCAGGCTTTAGGTCCTTGCTTGATGTTGACTGGAGACAACACTTCCTTGAAATATGGGCCTCTCCACAGTTATTCACAGCATGGCAACATGATTCCCTAGAGAAAGGGCTCTAGGGGTAGGGGTGAGCAGGATGGAAGTCATTTTTTATAATCTAATTTTAGAAGTGGCATTCTACTAATTCTTTTGTTTTTATACATCCTTTTTATTTTGTAGTAACTTTATATTGTAAAAGTTATAAAGAAAAATTGGAATTCTTGATGGACAGGGAGGCCTGGCGTGCTTGGGGTCGCAAAGAGTTGGACACGACTGAGCGACTGAACTGAACTGAACTGAATGCTCCTCTCCTAGTTTCCCCAAATGTTAGAGTTTCACATTTCCCTGGTACATTTGTCAAAACTAAGAAGCCAACGTCAGTACAGTATTATTAGCTAAACTCAAGCCTTTATTCAGATTTCACCAGCTTTTCTACTAGCAACCTTTTCCATTTCCAGGACCATATACAGGACACTCTTGCATTTAGCTGTCAAGTCTTCTCACTCTCTGCTGGGACAGATTATGCAGTACGTCAGATGGACAGAGGCCTGGAGGTTGGATAGTCAAACGCTTTCCTCAATTAATGTGTATTGTGGATGGTGAGTGAAGCCCTATCAGATGTATTATGGTGGCAGAAGGTCTGCCGTGTTTGCAGCAAAGGACTGGGCATGCTATCAGGCCACGGGGCTGAATGGGGAATGCTGAAGAATTCTGGACTGGCCTCCAGCCAGGAGGGTGTAAGGTTGGGATGGGTTAGCCAGAGAACACTCTCAGGCTCTAAAGCTGGGGAGTTATCTTCCTACCTGCCAATTGAAAGCAAGCTTGCTAGCAAAGCTGGTCACCATGGACTTAAGGGTGTGCCAGTCATATACCCCAAGACCAGCACAAGACTAGGAAAATTCTTAACCTAAGAAAATGCAATTCCTATTTTTCCAGAACTTAGCTCATGATTTTAACTGTTGAACTCCCACTCTGCATCTCTTAGAGCCAATACAAATGAGAAACTCAGCTCTTCATTTACGGCTTTAGGTTTTAAGGATCAAGATGGTAATTCTTCACAGGTCTTTTGGGACCCATGTTCATAAGGATCTCAGACATGGGAAGGTAGATTCCTAAAAATCCTGATACCTTATTCACTCTGGAGAAGGAAATGGCAACCCATTCCAGTGATCTTGCCTGGAGAACTCCATGGACAGAGGAGCCTGGAGGGCTGTAGTCTATGGGGTCGCAAAGATTCGGACACAGCTGAGTGACTAATACACTTATTCACTCAAAATCTAAAAGTTTTGCTTTCTCTCTAAGGTCCTTGGAGCTATCAGGACACATCTGAAGTTGATTCCAAACAGAATGAGCTAATCAATTCAGTTCAGTCGCTCAGTTGTGTCCGATCCTTTGTGACCCTATGGACTGCAGCACACCAGGCCTCTCTATCCATCGCCAACTCCCAGAGTCTACACAAACTCATGTCTGTTGAGTCAGTGATGCCATCCAACCATTTCATCCTCTGTCATCCCCTTCTCCTGCCTTCAATCTTTCCCAGCATCAGGGTCTTTTCTAATGAATTGGTTCTTTGCATCAGATGGCCAAAGAATTGGAGTTTTAGCTTCAACATCAGTCCTTACAATGAACACCCAGGACTGATCTCCTTCAGGATGGACTGGTTGGATCTTGCAGTCCAAGGGACTCTCTAGAGTCTTCTCCAACACTGCAGTTCAAAAGCATCAATTCTTTGGTGCTTTTGTGACTTTGTCAATTATCTCCATTAAAGGTAAACGGGGCTAAGAATAAAGGTTGGAAAATAAATACTACATTTCTACTAATAAAAATGATGTAATATTTATTAACAAAATTTTTTCAACTTAGGCAAAAAGATGAATTTATAATGTTGTGTGAGCTGAGCAGGTCATGTTGTCTCTTTAATCTTTGCATGTGTGTGTGCTCAGCTGCTAAGTTGTGTCCAGCTCTTTGCGACCCCATACACTGTAGCCCACCAGGTTCCTCTGTTCATGGTATTTCCCAAGCAATAATACTGGAGTGGGTTTCCATGCCCTCCCCCAGGGGATCTGCCCAACACAGGGATTGAACCTGCATCCCCTGAATTGCAGGCAGATTCTTTACTGACTGAGCCACCAGGAAAGTTCCTTAATCTTCTTTCACCTCATTTTATCTTCTACAAGGAGTAAAATAAAATGACTTAAGCTCTTCAGAGCTGTGAAAATTGTTGACTAAGCAATGACTATCAGCATAAATCTGTTAAAGGAAGATGTTATCAAGGAAGTAAAAAAAATTGGAATGCAATAGCCTTTCTGCTCTACTAAAGTCAGGTGGCACTATGAAGACATTGATGGAAGCTTGGAAGAGACACTGTATGGTGCAGAATATTGTCTCCACCCTTGCATAGTTCAATTTCAATTATTTTCATATTCATGCGGTGACAGTTCCTCCTAACCATGCACAAGGCTCAGTGCCAAGGTAGTCAACAGTCTGCTTGACTGTTTTTGTCTCTTAAAAATTGATCCAACAAATTTATTCAGAGTCATTTTCACCATCTGCTCTATAATTGTGGGTTGGGGGAAGGACAATACACAGCTCAGTTTTAGCATAAAAATTCCACTTAGAGGTGTGACTATGGTCATATCAGTGAAAGCTATAAAAATAAATGCTGTAGGAGTCAAGGAGCTAAGGAACTCACAGTTAAAATGACAGAATTCTAGAGTATTGTTCCCTCATTCAACTTTTCTCTCATTTCTCCACACTTGATGGTAGGTCATAAACCTAACTGAAATATAACATGTAGGCGTAGTGTCATTTGCTAAATACTCTAATATGTAATACCTAATTTAATTCAGTAAAAATGCTGTACAATAAACTAGAACAGCAGCAAATATTATTCCAGAATCTACTATTAATATTGTCTTCCACACTGAGGAACCTCAGTGGTTTTAGTGAAAACCAAAGGAAGTGATATTGTAGCAATCAGCAGTCATAAAAATCAAGTATTAATGGATACCTGGGGATCCACCTAATATAGCAAGGGAAAGGGGTCAGAAGGCTGAAGATTAATGTCTGTTTAAAATATTTCACATCTTCTGTAAAACTGAGCCATACAGAAGGGATCTTTTGATCAGAGATTTTTTTACTGAGAAGAGAAAAATAAAGACTCTTCGGCAGAGTGATTATTAAGCTTCAGAGAATAATTCACAGTAAGTGTAAAGCACTGGAGACTTACTTGAATCTATGTATATATGAGGAAAACAACTCATGAGCACTGTTTTTCAGGCTGAAGTTAAAGATGGGGCTTATAAAGGCGATAGTTACCAATTTCCACAAGTAAAAGTGATTGGCTTGTCAGCTCAGCATTGTTTGGCTGAAGTAGAGAGCCCTCAGTCCATTCATTGAGTCTGCCTCAAGTTTGTCATCAGGCTCTTTTAAAAATGCTGATTCTAAACAATTTTATGAAAAGCCATCACTCTAGTTCCTTGACAACACTCTAGTTCCCTGACAACTGCTTCTCTTTTCACCCTCTACGCCTGGGGTTGTGTGGTGGGCAGGGTTGCATGTATAGGCTCAGGCTTAGAAAAAGCTTCCCTCGTAGTTCCATCAATGACTGTGATAAGAATATGTACTTTTCCTATCCATTCACTACCTTCTTCATGTGTTCACTGACTGCATATTGGGTATTTCCTAGTTAATCACTTTCTAACACACAGGAGTGTGGGCAGGTAGTCATGAATCAGCAGTGTGCAGAGCTTTCCTTTTTCTGTGATGTGCTTGATGGTGTTTCTAAAGGAGTAGCCCTATAAAGACAGTGGATTTGTTTTCAATTTGAACTCTGAAAGAAAGGCCTTTTTCTCACAAGAGTTCTTGAAAATTTGGCAGATAACGATCAGAAATAAATCTAGATAACAGAACAGAAGACTTGTTACCTGACGTAGATTGGCTACAAGTCCAGTCTGGACAGTAAGAGCATGGATAAAGCATTCAGAGCTGTACTGTGATGCTGGGAGCCAGCACGGGAGATCCCACCCATGACAAGGTCATGCAGAGAGGCCTGATGGGCAAGTTGGGCCTCAGAGGTTCCCCCTGGAATTTCCTGAGCATCCATCCCCCAAAAACCAGAGTCTGCCTGCTTTACTGTGTTATGCTTTCCACCTACTCTTCTGACACTAACAGGGGGCTGTCCCTCCACCACCTTTTTCTGGAAAAAAATTAATTTAGAGCTTTTAGATAATAAATCTCCTGGGCATAATACAAGTGTTTCAATCCAAAAACCCCTCTGATGGCTTTCTAGCCTGCCTGCAGGACTCTTACAGCTGCACATGTGATTGTTTGTGGCCTCTTGACCACGAGAGGCACAGGAAGCTTGAAACATCCTAGGAATGTAGGGGCTTCTGAGGAGTCAAAATCATTAGAATAGGACTGATTAAACATTTCATTTGTTGAGCCAATGCTTGCTGCCAAATTTTCATATCTTTTATTTGTAGATATAGTTGGTATATAGAAAAACAGATAGTAGACCTGGTATTAGCAACGTTAGATCTTTGAGTTAAGTACTTTTTTTGTTATAACCCACCACACCTTTGTTTTACAAGAATGAAACTTTATTTAGTACTTTGAGGGTAATGCAGAGTAAAGAAAAAACACTTCTAGGGAAAAAGAATTTTCTGGTTGATAGACATTTATCTAGGAAGAGAGCTATAAAAATGTTAACAGGCCTCTTGGCCAGAAGATAATGTAAACCACCTGAGATCTTTTGTATACGGGAAGGTATGCAAAAAGAAAGCCTGGTCTCAGTGAGGGTCAGGACTACTGCCCCTGCATAACTCTGCATATTCCATTATTTCTTTATGTACAACTTGGGGTATATAAGCTGATTAAAAAAGAATAAAGTCTGGAGTCTTACACCAATGTTGGGCTTCCCCATATCATTCTTTTCTCCCCTTTCCTGGCTGAATTCCCATCTGGAGCGTGGCTGCCTGCCAAGCCTGCTAATTTTGCCCTGGCATCTAAGATCCATGCAAGAAGGAGCCCAAGGTGGGGCACCTTCCGATATTCAAGTGGGCGCCAGTGGCCTATATAGGTGGTGCAAGCTTCCTGTCTCAAAGCTTTATTGGTATTCTGCATGAACCAAGTTATTCAGCCTCTTTTCTTGACTAATATTTCCTACTACATTATCCATTTCTAATCTCTCTCTGTATCTGTTGTTAAATAAGTTTTTTCCTAGGATGCCGACTCAGTCCCTGCTTCGAATTCCCTGGATCCATCAGGGCTGGACCCCAGCACTGTGAGTGACTACCAATCAAACTAAGACTTAATAATATCACTCCTAGAGCAGGAACGAACATTCCTGTATAGAACCAGGCCGGTCTGGGGCAAGAGTAGTGGAGGACAGATGGAAGAAATTTCAGATGGAACAGCATATTGGCTAAGAATTTCTACTAGTTCCTCATAGGAAAAAAGTGATGGCCAAGTTTGCAGCATCTTATTCATTGTGAAGTATATAAGCAGTATATTTTTGTGAGTTTATTATTATATAATATGTACACACACACACACACACACACACATACACCGAATCAGCATATGGATGTGAGAGTTGGACTGTGAAGAAAGCTGAGTGCTGAAGAATTGATGCTTTTGAACTGTGGTGTTGGAGAAGACTCTTGAGAGTCCCTTGGACTGCACGGAGATCCAACAAGTCCATCCTAAAGGAGATCAGCCCTGGGTTTTCATTGGAAGGATTGATGCTAAAGCTGAAACTCCAGTACTTTGGCCACCTCATGTGAAGAGTTGACTCATTGGAAAAGATTCAGATGCTGGGAGGGATTGGGGGCAGGAGGAGAAGGGGACGACCGAGGATGAGATGGCTGGATGGCATCACTGACTCTATGGATGTGAGTTTGAGTAAACTCTGGGAATTGGTGAAGGACAGGGAGGCCTGGCGTGCTGCGATTCATGGGATTGCAAAGAGTCATACATGACTGAGTGACTGAACTGAATTGAATCAACAGATAATTATCATTTTGGATTATGAGTTTAGTTATGTCCCACAAATGTTTTTGACATTGAAACAATCCCATAGTTAGTGACTTTCTTCCACATAAGATTTGAAATTAGGAGATTTTTACCATACCTGGACTTGAAGTTTTCTCGATTATTACCATAGTCAAAATTCTGGCTCCCAGTTTTAACAAAATTGCTGAGAAGTTGTACTTATAAGCATCTATATCAATAAAGTGTATTTCTTGGTATGTTCTGTTTTCAGTTCATCACCTTAAGTCTTAAATAAATCTTGAAATTATTGCTTTTACTCTAAAACTCTGATCACTTGTCCCTGCCCCTTCCAGTCATTACCCTATTTAAGTCACTGTACTCCTATTTTCTCAGTCAAGTCTGCCAGGCCCCTCTGTCCATGGAATTGTCCAGGCAAGAATACTGGAGTGCCATTCCCTTCTCCAGGATATCTTCTCGACCCAGGAATCAAACCCGTGTCTCCTGTACTGCAGGCAGATTCTGTACTGTCTGAGCCACCAGGGAAGCCCCTTTCACTACAGTTTTCTCAGCCAGCCATTAAAGGCTTTTTAGTTTTTATTTACAAGTTCCTTTGTGTCCTTCTTCTCTGTATGATGTCTCTCTCTCGATAGGTAGGATACTCAAATGTAGTGGGCTGATTTTCAGAAATTACAGATGGAGAATTGCTCAGCAGAGGCAGGTTTAATGCAAACTGGACTTACGCCCACATTTGTTGGATCACAGCCCCTTTGGGAGTTTGCCCAGTGTAATCTGAAACTTCTTCCATACTCAGGGTTCGGTAAGGAGAGACTGAAGAAAAAGGCAGATGACTTCAGATTGGTAGGCGGCAAAGAAATTGCTGAAGAGGCTTTTCTTGGGTGGCCCCGAGATGAGTCTATTTCTGCTAGATCTTAAAATTTTTAATAGAGGCTTGAAGTGGCTTCATCCATGCTCCTAGTCCAGAAGATTTCAACACCACATTACTATCTCTAGGCTGTGTTCTTGGGTAGCTTCTAGTATGAGGAAGTCAGGTAGGGCATGCATTCCACAGACAAGGTTGGGGCAAGCAGGTTCTAAATGCTAGGTCCTGCTCGAAGGTCAAATGTGCTATCACACCTTCTTGATGATCATCTCAGTTGTATCCCAGGTAGGAGCAGCCTGGGCTATGAGGTTATTCAATTTCAAGTTTACTGAAAGGGTTGTGTGTGATGAAGCCAGACATGGGTGGGTCATTACACAAACCTCTGAGTTCATCTTGGCTGTTCTCTGTTGCTGACTCTTTGCTTTGGAGACTGCTTCCCTGGACTTGAAATTTGAGGAAGAGAATTCTTTCATCTACACATTGTTCTAATATTAATGAAATATATTACTTATAAAAGAGATTCCCTGATAGCTCAGTTGGTAAAGAATTTGCCTGCAATGCAGGAGACCCTGGTTCGATTCCTGGGTTGGGAAGGTCTTCTGATGAAGGGATAGGCTACTCACTCCAGCATTTTTGGCTTTCTCTTGTGGCTCAGCTGGTAAAGAATCTGCCTGCAATGTAGGAGACCTGGGTTCAACCCCTGGGTTGGGAAGATCCCCTGGAGAAGGGAAAAGCTACCCACTCCAGTATTCTGGCCTGGAGAATTCCATGGACTGTATAGTCCATGGGGTCACAAAGAGTCAGACACGACNAGTTGACTCATTGGAAAAGATTCAGATGCTGGGAGGGATTGGGGGCAGGAGGAGAAGGGGACGACCGAGGATGAGATGGCTGGATGGCATCACTGACTCTATGGATGTGAGTTTGAGTAAACTCTGGGAATTGGTGAAGGACAGGGAGGCCTGGCGTGCTGCGATTCATGGGATTGCAAAGAGTCATACATGACTGAGTGACTGAACTGAATTGAATCAACAGATAATTATCATTTTGGATTATGAGTTTAGTTATGTCCCACAAATGTTTTTGACATTGAAACAATCCCATAGTTAGTGACTTTCTTCCACATAAGATTTGAAATTAGGAGATTTTTACCATACCTGGACTTGAAGTTTTCTCGATTATTACCATAGTCAAAATTCTGGCTCCCAGTTTTAACAAAATTGCTGAGAAGTTGTACTTATAAGCATCTATATCAATAAAGTGTATTTCTTGGTATGTTCTGTTTTCAGTTCATCACCTTAAGTCTTAAATAAATCTTGAAATTATTGCTTTTACTCTAAAACTCTGATCACTTGTCCCTGCCCCTTCCAGTCATTACCCTATTTAAGTCACTGTACTCCTATTTTCTCAGTCAAGTCTGCCAGGCCCCTCTGTCCATGGAATTGTCCAGGCAAGAATACTGGAGTGCCATTCCCTTCTCCAGGATATCTTCTCGACCCAGGAATCAAACCCGTGTCTCCTGTACTGCAGGCAGATTCTGTACTGTCTGAGCCACCAGGGAAGCCCCTTTCACTACAGTTTTCTCAGCCAGCCATTAAAGGCTTTTTAGTTTTTATTTACAAGTTCCTTTGTGTCCTTCTTCTCTGTATGATGTCTCTCTCTCGATAGGTAGGATACTCAAATGTAGTGGGCTGATTTTCAGAAATTACAGATGGAGAATTGCTCAGCAGAGGCAGGTTTAATGCAAACTGGACTTACGCCCACATTTGTTGGATCACAGCCCCTTTGGGAGTTTGCCCAGTGTAATCTGAAACTTCTTCCATACTCAGGGTTCGGTAAGGAGAGACTGAAGAAAAAGGCAGATGACTTCAGATTGGTAGGCGGCAAAGAAATTGCTGAAGAGGCTTTTCTTGGGTGGCCCCGAGATGAGTCTATTTCTGCTAGATCTTAAAATTTTTAATAGAGGCTTGAAGTGGCTTCATCCATGCTCCTAGTCCAGAAGATTTCAACACCACATTACTATCTCTAGGCTGTGTTCTTGGGTAGCTTCTAGTATGAGGAAGTCAGGTAGGGCATGCATTCCACAGACAAGGTTGGGGCAAGCAGGTTCTAAATGCTAGGTCCTGCTCGAAGGTCAAATGTGCTATCACACCTTCTTGATGATCATCTCAGTTGTATCCCAGGTAGGAGCAGCCTGGGCTATGAGGTTATTCAATTTCAAGTTTACTGAAAGGGTTGTGTGTGATGAAGCCAGACATGGGTGGGTCATTACACAAACCTCTGAGTTCATCTTGGCTGTTCTCTGTTGCTGACTCTTTGCTTTGGAGACTGCTTCCCTGGACTTGAAATTTGAGGAAGAGAATTCTTTCATCTACACATTGTTCTAATATTAATGAAATATATTACTTATAAAAGAGATTCCCTGATAGCTCAGTTGGTAAAGAATTTGCCTGCAATGCAGGAGACCCTGGTTCGATTCCTGGGTTGGGAAGGTCTTCTGATGAAGGGATAGGCTACTCACTCCAGCATTTTTGGCTTTCTCTTGTGGCTCAGCTGGTAAAGAATCTGCCTGCAATGTAGGAGACCTGGGTTCAACCCCTGGGTTGGGAAGATCCCCTGGAGAAGGGAAAAGCTACCCACTCCAGTATTCTGGCCTGGAGAATTCCATGGACTGTATAGTCCATGGGGTCACAAAGAGTCAGACACGACTGAGTGACTTTCACTTTCATTACTTGTAATGGAATAAATTAAAAAAAAATGAAGACATAGGAAATGTACTGTCATGGAGCAAGTCTGGAGAAAATTTTTAATCCTATAGTGAGATAACAGGGACCTAAATTTGAGATATGAAAATGGAAAAATAAAGATAAGAACACAGACAGAATTATGAGGAAGTGATTGGTGAAATGTGGGAAATGATGGGTAGAGAGCTGGCAAGGATAACACAAACGGTTTTAACTTCAGCTGATTAGGGCCACAAGAGGAGAGGCGAGTCTTAGGTGGAAAGAACTAAGTTTTGATTTTTGAATGCACTGAATTTGCCATATCTGGGGCCCCTCCTGGTGGAGCGGGTTCATGGCACTGGAGTGACTTTGAGGAGATTCCCCACATCCAAAGGTAAAGGAGAAGCCCCAGTAAGATGGTGGGAGGGGCAAAATAGCATATAGAATCAAACCCCATACTCGCTGGAGATGCTCAGAAGATTCAAACAAACCTTGTGTGCACCAGGACCCAGGGACCCCACAGAGACTGAGCCAGAACTGTGTTTGGGTGTCTCCTGAGGAGATACAGGTCAGCAGTGGCCTGCTGCAGGAGCAGGCACTCTGAGTACCAGCAGACCTGGGTTGTGGCATAAGTCCTCTTGGAGGAGGTCACCATTAGCCCCACCATAGAGCTGCCAGAACTTACACAGGACTGGGAAACAGACTCTTGGAAGGCACAAACAGAACCTTGTGCACCAGGACTCAGGAGAACGGAGCAAGGAGATCCAACCAGTCCATCCTAAAGGAACTCAGTCCTGAATATCCATTAGAAGGACTGATGCTGAAACTGAAACTCCAATACTTCGGCCACCTGATGCAAAGGGCTTACTCAGTGGAAAAGACCCTGATGCTGGGAAAGATTGAGGGTGGGAGGAGAAAAGGACAACAGAGAATGAGATGGTTGGACAACATCACTGACTTGATGGACATGAGTTTGAGTAAGCTCCAGGAATTGGTGATGGACAGGGAGGCCTGGCGTGCTTCGGTCCCTGGGGTTGCCAAGTGTCAGACACAACTGAACGACTCAACTGGGGCCCCTCCGAGAAAAGATGTCTAGCAGGAAATTGCATATACAGGTATAGTACTTGTAAGAGTCCTGAGCAATGACATAATACACTAACAACAGCAGTAATCTGATATTTCAGTAATTTGCTAAGCCCTATACTATGTGCTTTCTGTTCTGCCTCTCTAATCTTATATGCCTAAATATAATGTGTTGGACTGTGCTTTCTCAAACTTTTAACCTAAATTCTGTTAGTGAGACATCAATATTTCTAGTCTGTAGCAGCAACCTTTTTGGCACTTCAGTATTGTTCTACTTTTCTCCCCCGTCAGTTATCAGTTATTTCAGTGGAATTTTAGAAGGAAGGAGAGATGGATGGGTCGTCAGTTTGCCTTCTTGCACTTGAAGGCAGAAACTGTGAGTTGAGGTATGACTCTGTGTTCTAGAAAGTTTAATCAGATTTTGAAATGCATTAGACTTTTTCAGGCAGTTAAGGCATCATCATTTCATTCTACCAAATTATACTCTTTAATATGATTTTTTATAAAATGTTGATTTCTTAGTCATAATGAAAAAAAAAGATGCTAAACAAAGTTTGACATCAGGCTTTTCTCCTTTACTTTCACTTGCCATTAAGAGATCTTCTAATAAAGGATTTATTTTTGAAGCTTTTCAGATATATAAAATAAACATTTATGGAAATATGAAAAAGTACAAGGGAAAAAGGAACAAGTCACACATTCTACCAGTCAGATACAATCCTATACATACATGGGGTATTAATTTTAGTCTTTTTCTGTATGTACATAGTAGGTGTGTGTATACATATACACACATAAATATACATTTATAAAGATATGTATAATACAAGCTGTCTTTTACCTAGATGAACCCTCTTTTACCTAGATGAACAGAAGCATTTCTGCATGTGTTTAATTATGTTTCAGAATGTTTTTGTGGTGGTATGTCTTCCACACATGCTATTTTATAATTAAGATACCATTGTTAGGGTAAAAAGGGTTGTTTTCAGTTTTTTACCTTCATAAGTAATTATGCAGCATATATGTTTATAAGTGTCATTTCCAAGCACATTTCACTAAGTTAAACACATCGCATATTCCCTGCATGATGAAGCTGGTTGGGGGTATATAATCCCCATTAAGACCAGAGTATTTCAGTTGAGGAGGTATAAGTCCCACCTGAAGCTACCTTCTTCATATGCCATTCAGTGATACAGACAGTTCATTAGTTATGGCCTTATGTGTGGCTTATGTGTGGCCTTATGTGTGGCATGAGGTTGGTAACTAGTCTCCAAAGTTGACCTTCTAATGGCTTATATCTCCACATAGTCACAGTATAGTGTAGTTGCCCATCCACATTAAACTTAGTCTGTCTGTGCAGTGAATGGAAAGCTGAAGGGGCCCAGCATGACTGCTAAGGTTAGACCAAGCTGGGCCTTGGACCCTTGAAATGCACACTCTGAGAAAGTAAAAATTTTATATATTAAAAAACAAACAAACAAAACCAACTGTATTGAGACTGTTGTAAGGAAATCTGGTAGCCCTAGGGAGCATCAGGAAGATGCTACTGATATTGCTTCTTCTATATTTGAAGCCACATAGAAATTGGACTTCAAAAATTTTTCATTTTGGCCTTTGGGAAGAAGACAAAAAATTCTGTAAATGGTGAATAAACTAAGGTTATATTTAGCCCCAGCAATAAACAAATAAAAAAAATTCTAAAAACTAGAATATTTATCAGATTTATTATAGTAACTAGCATTAATTTATTTATTTAAATGATAGAGCAAAACTTTACTTCAGGTATTAGGTGTCAGTATTAATAGGTGAATTCTCTGTAAATAAGGTTTGAATATGGCTGTCTTTCTATAGTGACACTGAGTGGGTTCTCTGTATGTTCAATCGTCATTATCAGTTATGCTGAAGTTAGAGCTGGCTACTATCTGCTTCTAGAACTGTGGGAGCATTTTGTGACGAGAAAAGGTGATCATTGTCTATGAACAGGGTGGAGAAGGAAAGACAAAACACCAAATAAGACCTTCAACAATGTTTACATTCTTTCACATCCTAAGCAATGGCCAGAGTTGGTCAGACCTTGAATAGAATAGTGAGCTGAAGAAGGGAGGGGTGTTCAGGATGGGGAACACATGTATACCTGTGGCAGATACATGTTGATGTATGGCAAAATCAATACAATATTGTAAAGTAATTAACCTCCAATTAAAATAAATACATTTATATTAAAAAAATTAAAAGAAGGAAAAGGGCAAGACTCTGAAATGTAGTGGCAGGAAAATTAGGCATCTGATAAAGAAAACCTGTTTTCTAGGTGAAATGGATGATTGGGAGATCTAGGAAGATGATCATGAAGGAACATTTAGAACTGACAAAAGAAAAGTCACCCGAGTTCTTAGACTCCATGGGGATATTGACATGGCAAAAGGAATGAAGATTCTGTTGCTGAAAACGGATGTCAAAATGCATTTCATAATATAATTTATTGTTGTTTGTTTAGTGGCTAAATCACGTCTGACTCTTTTGTGACCCTGTGGACTGTAGCCTGCCAGGTTCCTCTGTCCACAGGATTTCCCAGGCAAGAATCCAGGAGTGGGTTGCCATTTCCTTCTCCAAGTATAATTGAAGACACACATAATGACTTTCCCTTTCTCTTTTGCCCACAAGGGGAACATGCTGTGTTTCGCTTTAGCTTCTATGATCCCTGTGGCTCTGGCATAGTCCCTTTACTTATTGATCCTTTTATCCCTGTTCATAGGCTTTTTCCTGAAGCTGCCCTATCCTACAGCTGAAAATAACAGTTTATTTGTGGAATTATGACAGAAACAAACTTTGAACAACATATTTTTTTCTGTCTTCTAAAAAAAATGAGATTTGAGAAGGTAGACTAGTAGAATATGCAAACTGAATTTAGTATTACTAAGTTAAAAGCTAGATTTTGTGATTCTAATAATTCTGTTGGTGCCAGATGCTGAATTTGGCCTCTCAGAGGCAGTAAAGGGGGAAAGTGTAAGAACCCCATGAAAAGTGGCATGGTGACTGAGAAGACCTGCTGGCAGAATTCCAGTTAGGTCACTTAATGAATATTTCTTGTGTATCCCTATCTTGAGCTAGCTGTCTTGAGTCCCCCTCCTCCCCTACATGTTCTAATACATTAATATTATCCTCAGCTATGAGTTGGCTCTATTTTCATCTTAGACTTCTGACATACCTTTAGAGATAGGCTTTTCCCTATCTTTTCTCTAATTTAACCTTTTAGATTACTGAATCAGTCCATTTATGCTCATTGAGTCTCAGCACAGATTTCCAAGCATAGAAAACATAAGTCCTTATAGTTTTGATTCTACAAAGCCTTGACTTAGGCTGGGCATGGTTTTGAAGTGTCATGTACGCTGATCAAGGCTGATGGATACATGGCACAGGGGCTTCTCCCTTCCTTTACCCCCATCTTCTTTGCACTGTAAACCTTTCTATCAATCACACATGTTTTCCCTGTGATTTAAGATGCAGCTTCAGAATCTTCCTCAACACATTTCATGAAATCATTGCCAGTCAAAAAATTGATAAATACACATTAAAACCCAATTTCCATTCATAACTCTAAAGGATGTGAGAACTGAAAAATGTATTTATAATCTTAAGTCACTTCATATAACTTTGATTTTCTCTTTCCTTCCCTAAATGGTAGTGTGCTGACCAAAACTGTACTGTATACGTGATAACATTGTTTTTCTTACACCCCTTTGTAGGAACTGGTCAGTCATACATAAATATCTAGCATAAACTTCCAAGTTCAGAGAAAAGACTAAATCAAGTACCAAAAAAAAAAAACCCTTCATAAATTTAATTAACACTATTATTGAGTGGCTAGTTAATGCCATTTTTCAAAATACTGAAAATAGATTAAAATTCATTATTATGAAGACTTTAAAACAAAATGAATTAATAACTAGGTGATTAACACCTATCAGTGTTCATGTGGTCTACAGATAGAAGTTAATGCTTTAATACATCACAGCTTTAGACATTTATCAAAGATATTTTAAGATTCCTATCACAACACTGAAAGTCAGAGATCATAAGGAATGATAAGAAAATTCAACAAAAGTGATTTTACCTTTAGTCTTTAAAAGTAAAGACTTTATTCTTCATGTGCTCCTCTGCCAACCTCAGTGGCAGAATCTCAACTGCCGGGAGCCAGTGTGAGAAATCCCACCTGTGACAAGGTCATGCCGCAGAGATCTGATGGGCAAGGCAAGTCAGATCTCAGGTTTTCCCCCTGGTATTTCCTGAGGATGTACCCCCAAAATAAGAATATGCCTGCCTTATTGTATTGCACTTTTCCACTCTTCTGACACACTCTGGAAAAGGTTAACTCGGGTTTAGTCTTCTGCATTTGAAAAGATGTTTCAATCAAAAAACCCCTCTGATGGCTTTCTAGCCAGCCTGCAGAACTCGTACAGCTGTACATGTGATTGTTTGAGGCCTCCCAACTCCGGGAGGCACAGGAAGCTTAAAATATCCTAGGAATGTAGGGGCTTCCGAGGAGTCAAAACCATTAGAATAGGACTGATTAAAGGTTTCATTTGTTGAGCCAATGCTTGCTGCCAAATTTTCATATCTTTTATTTGTAGATATAGTTGGTATATAGAAGAACAGGTAGTAGACCTGGTATTAGCAATATTAGATCTTTGAGTTAAGTACTTTCTTTGTTGTAACCTGCTGCACCTTTGTTTTACAGGAATGTAACTTTATTTAGTACTTTGAGGGTAATGCAGAGTTCAGAAAAAACACTTCTAGGGAAAAGGAGTTTTCTGATTGATAGACATTTATCTAGGAAGAGAGCCATAAAAATGTTAACAGGCCTCTTGGCCAGAAGATAATGTAAGCCACCTGAGATCTTTTGTATATGGGAAGGTATGCAAAAAGAAAGCCTGGTCTCAGTGAGAGTCAGGACTGCTGCCCCTGCATAACTCTGCATATTCCATTATTTCTTTATGTACAACTTGGGGTATATAAGCTGATTTTGAAAAATAAAGTTTTTGGAGTCTTGCACTGATGCTGGGCTTCCCCATATCATTCTTTTCTCCCCTTTCCTGGCTGAATTCCCATCTGGATCGGGGAGGGTCACCACGTCTACTTACTTGTCCTGACTGCTAAGATCTATGCGAAAGGGAGCCTACGGTGGGGCACCCTTCGATATTCAAGTGGGTGCTACTGGCCTAACGTAGATGGTGCAAACCTCTTATCTTGAGGTTTTATTGGTTTTCCCTGTAAACCAAGTTATTCAGCCTCTTTTATCCACTAAGTTTTCCTACTATACTATTTCTTCATAATCTCTCTTATATTTCTAATTAAATAAATAAGTTTTTCCTCGCTGACACCATCCTTGCTTTGAATTCCCTGGATCCACCAGGGCTGGACCCTGGCACTTAACCTTCTCTATTTTTCCTCTAATCAACCAACCAACTATTCCATTTATTTGCTATATATAGCTTATAGCAGATGCTCAGTAAATATTGGTTGAATAAATTGTGTGTCATTTTTAAAAATGCAATTAGATAATCTGAAGGAGAGAGAAACAGTAGATAGTTGTAAATTGTATATTTATAACTGCAAGGGTGCCTGTGTATTTATACAAGGTAATATCTATTCATTCCACAAACACTTATTGGGTTCCCCTGGGTAAATGCCCTCAGTAAAACATGATTCTTAATCTCAAAGATTTTGAAGATTAGTAGGAGAAATTGTAGTATAGTTTGATAAATATTGTGATAGAAACGTGCTCAAAGTGATAGAATAAATTTACTTATCTTCAGATAGAGCTTTTAGTGAAGGTTCTATGACACTTTGGTTAATTTTTAATTCTTATTTGCCATGTGACACTTTACATGAACTAAATGTGTGCATGTACTTTTACATATATTTATATAAGTGGAAACATATGAATTAAATATGTGTATATAACATAAATACACACACACATATATATGTGTATATGTGGATATATATGTATCATTTGTTTTCAAAGGAGATGGAAGAAAAATTATTATAGAAATTATTAAAAGAGTACTTAGAATGAGTTAACCTACTTTGGTAAACTGTTTAGATTTATATTTTAACATGACATTCTTTTAAAATTATTCAGTTAATTTTATTTTTATTCTTTCTTATTCATATTAGTATACATGATTCTTGAAAGTACAAAAGTCAGATGATAGTTATAGGGAGTAAATTATTATGTTTGTCATAAAATAAGAGCTAAAAGTTGTTTTAGTAATAGAGTGTATGATTAAAAGTAACTTCTAATTTTTTAAGTAGATAGCTTTTTCAGCTCAAAAACTATAATTTAAAAGTGAGAAACTGTCAGAAACCTTACAAAGTATCTGAGATTTCATTTTAGTTGAGAAAACTGAGATCCAGAGAGTGTAATTAACATGATTAAAGTCTTACAATGTCAGCACTAAGAGAGGGGCAAAACCTCCAAACTTAATCAAATCCCAGCGTTCTGACTTAGTCTGAGTCTTTCTCGTAGACTTGCCTATAATACGTAAGTGGAGAATATCATGAAGAAATGAAGAATCAATGGCTCTTCATTCAGTGACTTCAATCAATGACTCTTCAAGTCAATGACTAAATGAAGAAAGTCAAACAGAGAAAGACAAATGTGGTACCTCTTATAAGTGGAACCCAAAATATGATAACAAACTTATTTAAAAAGGACTCACAGACATAGAAAACAAACTTATGGTTATCAGAAGGGAGGGAGGTAGAGGAGGGATAAATTAAGAATATGCATTTAATAGACACATACTCTGGTGGCTCAGATGGTAAAGAATCTACTTGCAATGTGGGAGACCTGAGTTTAACCCCTGGGTTGGGAAGACCTGGAGAAGGGAAAGGCTACCCACTCCAGTATTCTGGCCTGGAGAATTCCATGGGCTGTATGGTCTATGGGGTTGCAGAGTCAGCCATGACTGAGCGACTTTCATTCACTCACTACTGTATAACAAAATAGATGAACAAGAGGATGTATTCTTCAGCACAAGGAACTATATTCAGAATCTTGTAATAACCTACAGTGGGAAAAATCTGAGAAAATTCATGTGTATTACTGAATCACCCCGCTGTACACTTGAAGCTGACACAGTATTGTAAATCAACTATACTTCAGTAAAATAATTGCTACTCTACTTCGAGCCTCTGTCAAGTATTTCCATATAAAGTATCTTATTTTCATGTGACACATACAGACAGAATAGCAGTAGCTGAACATACCATTGAGGATCCTGCTGACAAAAAAATCCGTCAGCCTGTGAAAGAAATAGAAAATTTTATTCAGGCTAAATCAAAGGATTACAAGTCAGGAGGCGCATCACAGAAGGCTCTGAGACTCCTGTGAGAAGTTCAGGTGCATTTATATAAATTTTGAGACGGAGGACTGTACATCCCCTGACACGTTATTGACAGTTTACATAATCCAGATCTAAGCGTCATCCTTGTGGTGGGTCATGTAACTCCTTAGAAGATAAAGAACTGTTATCTTTTAAGGAGTTGCCTTTGCTGTTTTTGCCTGAACAGGTATTCCTGCTGGTGGGGAAGATCTGATTGAATCATCACATAGACACACAATGTACAATGAGGTGAGAGGGGAGGCCAAAGGGCAGGGAAAACATGTCTAAATTTTTCTTGTAATAAAATTTGAATTTTATTTCACAATATTAATACATTTATCTCAGATATCTTTTTCTGCAGACACTTCTTTAATGAGTTTTTGTTTTACATTATATTCTAAATTCCTTGGTGTATTTTATCATCAAACTACATATCATGTGAATTTTTTTTCTTGAAAGACCTGAAATGCACAAAAACACTGATTTCCTTTCTAATTCTTCTGTGATCCTTTTGTCAGTAAAAAAAATATTTGAATTACTAGTTCAATTTTTTCAGGAGCTTGAAATGTTCCTTTTATATGGATTATAAAAAGGAAGCAATGGAATGTCTATTGGAGTTACAATCAATTAGGATGGAAAGAGGCTTCCCACGGGGCACAGTGGTAAAGAATCTGCCTGCCAGTGCAGGAGACATAGACACGAGTTTGATCCCTGGGTTGGGAAAACCCCCTGAGTAGGAAATGGCAACCCACTCCAGTGTTGTTGACTGGAAAATTCCATGGGCAGAGGAGCCTGGCAGGCCAGAGTCTCTGGCATGGCAAAGAGTCAGACATGAATGAGTAGTGCTACCACAGGGTGAGAAGGCTGAAGGGCTGGAGGCGGGGGCCACTTTCAGTACAGCAGAATTAATATAGCACATCAGTTCACTGCAGTCGCTCAGTCGTGTCCAACTGTTTGCATAGCATTCAAGTAAGTCAGAAGATGGTTATTTCATTTTATCGGGTGATTATGATAGTGATGAATAAGATTCTTATCTTTTGGAATGTTATTTGACCATGCCCAAAACTGTGGTAAGAGAAGGGAAATGTTGCTATCACCTGGTAGTTGGTTGTTGCTCAGTTGCTAAGCTGTGTCTGACTCTTTGTGGCCCTGTGGACTGCAGTATGCCTGGCTGCCCTGTCCTGCTCCATCTCCTGGAGTTTGCTCAAACTCATATCCATTGAGTCGGTGATGCCATCCAGCCTCCCATCCTTTGTTGCCCTCTTCTCTTCTTGCCCTCAATCTTTCCCAGCATCAGGGTCTTTTCCAATAGTTTAGAAAGGCTAAAATGTAGCAGATACCCAAGCTGACCTTCAAGGTAGTTTGAAATGAGCCTGCCTGCTACTTCAACTCCCATGTATCAAGTGTCACTGAGTATAAAGAAATATGGTGCAATTGCTCTCTTGTTGGCACTGGCTTACTTTTAGCACTTTAAGCTTGGATCGGTCCCTGCCCTCAGACACTCCTTGTTTGTTTCTCTCCCGTATTGTCAAGAGTCTGTCAGTTGCTTCCCTGCGCATTATTAGCTTTGTGATTTTTCTTCTGGAAGATAATAAAGGTCGGATACTCCTCCAGAGGAGTAAAGTAGTTTGAAACCAATAAAGTTGTATTCAAATAGCTCGAAAGGTAGAATCTGTTAAGAGAAAAGCTCTGTTTCCTCTGCTAAACGATTGTGAACACGGGAAGTTGTGTTTGTTTTCTTAAACACCACTGGCTGACACAAATGAGGCAGTTTATTTGCCTTTTGAAGTTCTCTAGTAAATAAGAGAAATAATACCATAAATCGATATTTTTGAGGCACAAACCTGGTTCACATTGACAGTGCAGGGAAACAAATTGGATGAGTCTGATTAGTTTATTCTCTTATATCTAGTTACAAAAAATGTGACCTTTATAGGTAAGCACTAAGTGAGTTTATGGAACTAAAGTTTACTCATGGTAAATGATCATCCATAAATAACTAAAATATAGAAGATTTTGTATTTGTAATTAAAACCATAAAGTTTTACTTAATGGTATATTAAGTATAAGATTTTCAGTTAGAGTTTTTTTTGTTGGTAAATGATCAGCTGTAAAACAGATGGTGTTTCTTTTGTAAGTTCCCAGTCCTTTAAAAATTGGTATTTATTATAAAAAGGAGAGGAACAACTATTGTGTTCTGTTTCATTTTTGTTTTTTAGTATCTGTCATTAGGTTTTACCAGAAGTTCTGCCACTGAGATTTTTCACTGAAGTTAGTATGAGTATTCATGTAAATCTTTACCTCATATAAGACTAATATTATACATTTTATCCTGGGAAACAAAACATATCTGTGAATTTCATTTCAAGTATAGAAGCTAAAACGTGAAGAATCATTTGACTTCAGTGAAAATTTAATGATGAATAAAAATATTCATGGAATTAGAAGACATAAATTCTGTAAAATTATAAGATGGAAAAAAAATCACTAAATCCTAGGGGTTTTTTTTGTGTTAAAAGAGTAATCCATGCCTTTGGTACCTTAGAAATATGATGTAAAAATAGGCACAAGATAGCTTAAGTCAAACATTAAAACTTACAGTCGTTATTTTATTTTAAATACGCCTAAAAGTATGCAATGAAGATAAATCAATTTATGTTGCTACTGATGCTGAACGCTTGATTGATCACCCTACAGCAATGCTGAGCTGTATCTCAGAGACAAGAGTTTTGGTGAAGTAGGAAACCATATCGTTGTTTATTGCTTTTCTGGGCAAAGGAGGCCACAGCTAGGATTGGCTAGGTGGAGTGATTTCTAAGGGCTCTGGGCTGTGGGGATGGTTCCTTGCTGACTGGTACCTCGCTTCAGGAAGATTAAGGCAGAGAAGAATATTTTGGAATATCTGGGCCACCTACAGGAGGGGTGACTCTGGATTGGTTAATTTGCATGTAAAAGACGTGCTCTGCTGAGCTCTTAAGTTATCTTTAGGAACTGGCCAGCCCTGGGAGGTTTCTCCACAAATACCAGAGCATCGTGCGTGCGTGCTCAGTCATGTCCGACTCTGCGTCATGGTGGACTGTAGCCTGCTGGTCTCCTGTGTTCATGGATGTTTCCAGGCAAGAGTACTAGAGTGAGTTGCCATTTCCTACTCCAGTAGAGCTTCCTGACTTAGAGACCGAACCTGTATCACTTGCGTCTCCTGCATTGGCAGGTGGATTCTTTTGTGCAACCATTTTGATGCCTCCTGGAAATCCCACAATAGAGAAAATAAGGAAACATAGTTAATATTATTATCCCTGTGATGAACAGATGCTAAATATATAAAAGGAGAATCTAAGAAAATGCATTATAGTGGATCGAGTGTATTCACAATACCGTGCAAACCATTATTCATTTTCAGAACTCTTCGTCTTTCTGAACTGAAACTCCATTAAACAATAACTCATTCTCCATTCCCTAGAGCCCCTGGCATCGTTAGTTTACTCTGTTTATACTAATTTGACTACCCTACTCCTGGAAGATTCTTTACCGTCTGACCCACGAGGCAAGCATCAGGTTTCATCCATGTTGCGGCATGTGTCAAAATCATCTTCTTTTTAAAGAATTTCTATTGTTCTCATATGGGCTTCCCTGGTGGCTCAGACGGTAAAGAATCTGACTGCAATGTGAGAGACCTGGGTTTGATCCCTGGATTCGAAAGATCGCCTGATCCCCTGGAGGAGGGAATGGCAACCAACTGCAATATTATTGCCTGGAGAATGTCCATGAACAGAGGAGCCTGGTGGGCTACAGTCCGTGGGGTCACAAAGAGTCGGAAACCACTGAGCAACTAAGCATCCATTGTCCTTATGTACCGCATTTGTTTATCCCTTCATCTGTAGATGGACCCTTGGAATGCCTCCGCCTTTTGGTCATTGTGTATACTGCTGCTGTGAACATGTGTATGCAAATAACAGTTTGAGACCCTGCTTTCAGTTCTTTTGATTGCATGCCCAAATTTGCAGTTGTGGGATCCTGTGGTAACTCTGTGTTTAGATTTTGAGGAGCACATACTGTTTTTCCCAGTGGCTATACCGTTTTATTTTCCCGTCAGCAGTGCACAAGGCACAAGGCTTCCAATTTCTCCCCAATCTTGTCCAGTGCTTTTCAGCTTCCTCCTCAGCTTTGTGTTCTTTTTTCTCCTTCTGAGAATGAGGTTGTATGTCACTGAGGTTTTGATTTGCCTTTCTTTAATAAGAAGCGATGTTGAGCGTGTTGTTATGTGCTTCCAAGCCAAATGTATACCTTCTGTTAAGAAACATCTGTCGGACCCTTTGCCCGTCTTTTAATTGCGTTATTTGGTTGTTGTTGAGTTGTGAGTTGCTCTTTACGTATTCTTGATGTTATTCTCATCGTATGTATGACTTGCAAGTATTTTCTCCCATTGTGTGGATTGCCTTCTCACTTTTATGTGTCCTGTGCACACATGCTGTCAGTTTTAATCAAGTCCAGTTTGATTTTTTTGTTTTATAGGCAAGAAATCATTGTCAAGTCCAACATCATGAATCTTTCCCCCTATGTTTACTTCTAAGAATTGTATGGCTTTCGCACTCACATATAGGTCATTGATTCATCTGAGTTAATTTTTCTATATGGTGTAAGCATGCTATTGACATTTTACTCACCCAAAACAAAAACACAGAAATCTCACCAAGTCTCTGAGACTTGAAATGATCTGCCCCAAGCTGGTAAAAGTCTTTAACAGAGAGCTGATGGAGCCCTGACGTCCAAGCAGGATTCCACTCTTCCCGTCTTCCCCATCCCTCCTCACCCTCCAGCCCCACTTCCTCCTCCACCTTGTCTCCCTCCCTCCCTTTTCTTCTCATCCCTTTCCACAAAGACCAAAATTTGAATTAAAATTTAGAACCTTGAATTATATGAAATCTTCTTTCTCCCTATAGAATTCTAAGATTTTTTTTTTCTGTATATAATAACTCTCCATGAGCCTCATTATAATAATTCTCTTCTGGAGTTTTACTATAAGAAAAATTTTTTGCTGATAAAAATGTAAATTTATTTCCCATCCACTACTATGTTTTCTTCCTGTGTTCTGACAATTATCATTGCAGTAATCCCTTTCTACCTACGAATTTTTGGGGAAAGCTTCCTGGATCTTAGTATATGACTTTCATATAGACTTAGTATGTGAGGGAAACTTTCACCACGAGGTTGAGTAGGAGATGAAGAAAACTAGGAAGAAAAGACAGAGAGGTAGTTCCTGCAAGGAAGAAAGCCTTAGGAAAGTAATAAGTGGGGAAAAGACCCTGTATATGCAAGGGTCCTTTCACTAAATCAAGGGCTGTCAAAAGATGTATTTCTAAATAGTAACACGCATGGTAGCTTTGAGGCAGTTAATGAGGAATTGGTCACAATATTTTGGCCTTTACCCCGAGGGAATTAGGAAATCAATACAGGGTTTTGAGCTATGGTGTGACATGTCCACTTCATTTTAAAAAGGACCCCTCCTGCTGCTGTATTGACAACAACAGGGGAAAAAGTGCGAAAGTAGTGAAATCTGGTAGAAAGCCTAGAGTAGGAATCTATTAATAGATAAGAGATAATGGTGGCCTGAGCAGGGACATTGAGAGATGGTGGTTAAACTCCATCAGATTCTGCATGTATTTTGGAGGTAAGGCCAGTAAGAGTTTCTGCTGGTTTGGAAAACAAAAGAGAGAGGTCAAAATTTATTTTAAGGTTTTTTAGCTTGAGCAACTGGAAAGAGAATTTATCAGTTTAAGATGGTGAAGCCTGGATAGAGCAGTTTGGAAAAGAAAGAATAGATGTTCAGTTTGGTAGTTTGAGAGACCGATAATTAACTAGAAATGTCAAGCAAGCATCTGGAAATATGAATTGGGATTTCAGAAGAGAGGCAGCATTAGATATCTAAGTTTGGGACTCATTGACACACACATAAAAAAAAATAACTAGAAGAGAGAGTGAACTGAGAGTACTGCTATTACTCATTAAAGGTCTAGAAAAATAGAAATCAGCTAAGGGTACTGAGAAGAATGACTTGTTGAGGTAGGAGAAAAACTAAGAGAGTATTTTATTCTAAAACCTATGTGAAGAAAAGTATATCTATGAGGCAGAAGTGACTGACCATTTCAAACGCTGTCAAAGGCAAATCTGTTGTGCACTAAGAATTGATCGCTATATTTAACAATAAAGTTGGTTACCTTGGTAGGAGAAGGCTCTCTTTAGTGGTGGGGAACCAGACTCCAGGGAGAAGGGGAGTAGGAAACAAACGCAGACAGCCCTTTTTAAAGTGTTCTGCTGCAAGAAGGAGTGAAGAAAGGTAGACAGGAAGCTAGTTGGGGGAAGGGACCCAAGACAATACTTTAAAGAAATAACGGCTTGTGTACATGTTGTTGACAAAGACTCAATAGAGAGGGGTTATTTAATGCAGGAAATAGAAGACCAATCAGTTAAGCAATGTGCCTGAGTAGGTTAGAAGATGCGAAGTCAAAGGGTTGGTTTTATTTTTTATTTTTAATATTTAAAAGTATTTCAACCGAAGTATAGTTGACTTGTAATGTTGTGTTAGTTTCTGGCATATAGAGCACTGATTCAGTGATACATATATTCATGTTTTCATGTCTTTCCATTATGGCTTATTGCAGGATATTGGGTATATCCTATTCAAGGGATTGGTTTAAACATGAACATGGAATTTATTTATAGTAACAGGAAGGAAGGAGGAACAGACAAGGGATGGAGATATAGGCTCTGGTATGTGAACAGATGTGAAAATAGAGCTCGATTCTAATTCTGTTGACTGATACCTGAATTTTATCAAAGAATTAGGAAGCAGGGTCCCAAGCTTACAGTGAGAGTGGGGAGGAGATGTTGGATGCTTAAGGAAAGAGTAGTAGGTACCCAAGACCACTGTTAGATCCACGGTTCTCTAGGAAGCCTGACGGGGCTCAGTATATAATTGGGTTCACCGGTATGATTTGTTACAGTGATAGGATATGAACCAAAATCAGCAAAAGGCAAAGACACACAAGGCAAAGTCCTGAGAAAACCAGGTGCCTCCTTCCAAGAGTACTTTCCCAGTGGAGTCACAGGACATGCTCCATTTCTTCAGCAACCACTTTTGACAACACACGTGAAACACTGTCAATTAAACAAACTCATTAGAGACTCGTTGCCCAGAGTTTTATTGGGGGCTGGTCTTTGGAGCATCATCTGCCTGGCACATATTAAAACTGCAGAGTTCCAGAAGGAAAGCAGGTGTTCAGAATAAACCATATTGTTTGCACAGGCACTAGAGGCTCAGTGAACCATTCTTATCAGGGAATGGCAGGAACTCTCCTAAAATTCACATTCTCAGATGCCAGCCAGGGGCAAATTTGGAAGCAGGTATTTGTAAGGCTCGCAGTCTGATGATGTGAGATTTGTCTCATGATGGGATGTCTGTGATCAGCTCGAGATTCAAGGAGGTTGGTGGAAGAATGAAGTGGTGAGGAGAGAAGCAAGTAGAACAATCTACCACTCCTAAGCCCAGCTCATGGGTGGGAAGCAGAGTACTTAGGGAAAATCAGGCTTCTGCTAGATACAGCCAGAAGGTGAAGGGAATGCTAAGAGAATTTAGAGCGTGGAGACTTTTGCTGATGGTGGACTTTAATTCTAGAAGGAACAGGGTCAGGTTTTGAAGATACGTGTATAGGGTAGGGAGGTGGAGCAGGAAATGAAGAACATGGATCATGTTAGAGCCTCTTCCCAGAGCATGGAAAATGAGAAAGGACACGATAATCTGAGGATGCTGGTGTAGACTAATGTCAGTACGGATAAATGGTGTCACAAGATTGATCCTGGTGGATTCAAGAAAGTTAGTGGCCACGAGACTGAGTGTTAGAGGTTAGGGAAGGGTTGTTATCTGGGCTTTTCTCTGATGCCTTTCAACAGGGATGAGGAAATCTGGAAGAGCTGGGTTGGATTCTTGAACTGATGCCCTGATTGATGGTGGAGGCAGCAGACCTGGAGTGGAGAGCACCACTGTCTCAGGAGAGGAGTTCAGTCCATTCATTGTTGACTCCTGGGTGGAAGGTGACCTTGCACAAGTGAGCTGAACTTTGAGCCTCTTAGCTCTGGGTAGGCTAAGCTGCAACTTTGATCTTTATCTAGCCTTTGTTCCTTAAAGCATTTTTGATTTCTCTTTTAAAATAAATGATGATACCTGATTTATACAGCAGTGACAATGCATGTCTGGGTCATAAATCATTTTTGAGCTAACTTTGAAAAGCCTGAAATATAGAAGAGCAATTGAAAAAGAAGACAGCGTCCATTTTCCTATTTTCAGCTCCCTGATTTGACTGGAAGGACAGGGCCATCAAAGAGCTGCCGAAGCTTGAAAGACAAAGACAAATAAAATTACTTCCTTAGGTAACTTTGTAGTGACAGTGTATGTTCAAGTATAACTTGTACATATATAATTGAAAAAGACAATATAATGAATGCTATAACTAGACCAGGTAAAACGGTTAAGGGTTAAAACAATTCAGGGATTTCCCTGGTAGCTCAAATGGTAAAGCATCTGCAATTCAAGAGACCTGGGTTTGATCCTTGAGTTGGGAAGATCCCCTGGAGGAGGGCATGGCAACCCACTCCAGTATTCTGGTTTGGAGAATTCCATGGATAGAAGAGCCTGGTTGGCTACAGTCCATGGGATTGCAGAGTCAGATATGACAGAGCGACATAATACACAAGACTATTAAAGTAAGGCTTTTGATTTTGTCTTTTTGTAGTCAGTTCTCTGCGGTCTCTTCACAGATAAAGGCTGCATTCTTTAGAGAAAATTTTCTTAAGTTTTAAATTAATCTTGGCCATAAATACAATCCTTTGAATGAAGAGAATGTTTACACTTTGTGTCTACATCTACTATCTGTCATAAAGGTTGGTGTAACTCAGCAGCCCCTAGCCCATTTTCTGTTGCATGAGGCAACAAAATTTGAATAAAAGCAACATCCAGGTTGAAGAGAACAAAGCTTTTATTTCAAATAATTCAACCTGGGTGTATTACTCTTATTTACGAGAGTGTTACATTATACCCAGTCATTATACCCTGTAACAGTACTTTCTAGGAACCAAAAAATAATATTTATTGACTCTGCCCATTTGGCCTGTCTCCAAAGTGCCATTTTCTTCCTGCGGAAAAACTGACTTCTGTGGAACTTTGAGTATTTTCTAATGGAGAGCTGCGTTGCTTTGCAGTTTGTTGACATTGAAGGAAGCTGTAGATTAGTTTATTTTAAATGGAAGGCACAGTGGATTTGGGGTATGGTTTCCTCTCATTATCAATTTTCTTAGGGTTACTTTTGAGAATTTCCCAGCCTGGGACTCCAAGTGGAGATGTTGCATTTGGGTCCGAGGTTCACAGGTATGAGTGAGACCTAGACTTTTACCTACAAAGTATAGGTTGTTCGTGGAAGGGGAGTGCTGGGCTGAGAGACTGAACGGCAAGGTTGGCCGTGGTGTTAGGTGGACCTGAATGGGAATCTTGGCTCTGCTCGTTGCCTGCTTGTGACCTTAGACAAGTTACTTAACTATTCCGAGTCTCAGTTTATCTGAAAAGTATGCGTGCTACAGTGCTGTTTTAAGAGCTAAAGACACTTCTTGTGAAGTTCCAGCTATATAGCAATCACTCGCTATTTCACTAGAAAGATTGACAGCATATGAACGCTGCCAAGGTCAACGTATGACATTGTATTGAATTTCTTCTCGAGTTTAAATTTCCCTACCTCCTTTTCCTTTTGTTTGAGGAAGAAAACATCATTTCTGTTTCTCTGTTCTCCGTTGAAACCTTGAGTATAGATAGTTATACCCTTTAGAGTGCACCTCGGTTTTGGCTTGTCTGACGTTGTATTAAGACAGCTGTTTTTCATGCCTCTGTCTGCTTCCTCCGTATGGATATCAGCCGGGGAGTCAGTCAGCGTGGCTGCTGTAATGTAGTGTAACTACCTGTTTCGTTTAGGAGCAAGGCTGCCATGTGATGGCAGTGCCACATTTATGAACGCTCTCATTTGCTTCTTTGAAGTTGCATGGCAGCTAATTCCATGTTAAGTCATCTTAAGGAAATAATCACTTTTAGCTTACAACAAGCTGACCTTTATGGTCTCTTTAAAGTGAAAACTGGACACTGTTAGTTTTGAGATTTGTTCTGCTTGAAGTTTCATACATAAAAAGATGAGTAATATAATGATTTTTTTAAAAAACCATAAATGTACAGTAATTTCAATGTCCTTTTGTGAGAAATGAAGAGAAGGGTTGCCAGGAGAATAAAATGCATCTTAGGGGATTAGAAGGGGGAAAAAATAACCTCCCACTGGCTACAAAAACAAACCTGCAAATAGAAAGTATTCACAGCAGCGTTCCCCGATGGCTAGAGATTTTCACTTGGTTGGACACACCAATAAAACCTGTCAAGAAAATAAAGCCAGATATTTTATGCCTACAGATAGTTTGGGGATAAAAGGTAGTGTAACTCCCTCTTTCAAACTCATTTTAAACCCACAAAAGGAAAACTTTCAAATGATTTCAGCCCCCAAATTGACTATCTTGGTTGTTCAACGTGAGGTTTTTCTTTTTCCCTGGCTTGTTATTATGTGTGATTGTTTGCATTTTTTGTGTGACCACTAATCCTTTCTGGTGACAGGTTTCAGAGCTGACTCACGTGCTCCTGTCCACATCTGCAGCCTTCATTCTGCAACAGGAGGTTATTTCTTGTTGTTCTCGATTTCTCTTGTCTGTGGATGGACAAGGTAGCTGGTACTTCTTCAGTTCTGTCTTTTTCTTTCTTTTCCTTTTTCATAGAACTTACTAAGTTCTGATGAATGCTTCAGAGCTTCCTCTGTATATGACAACAAATTGATCCTTTGCAAAACTCACCTTGGTTTCCAAGGAACTCTCACCTCTTTGTTCACCATAGGAAACTAATCTGTATTGAACATTTCTCAGGGATCAAGCTCAAATGCCTCCACGGATCAGACAGGTAATACATTTGTGAAGTGGAAAGGCAGGAACATAGGGAAAAATAGGGGTGTGTTGAAGTTGGACTAACAGAATGGTATATGATTTCTGTAAATTTATACAAGTACAGGGCTTCCCTGGTGGTTCAGTTGGTAAAGAATCTGCCTGCAGTTTGGGAGACCCAGTTTTGACCCCTGATTCAAGAATATCCCCTGGAGAAGGGAGTGGGTACCCTCTCCAGCATCGTTGCCTGGAGAATCCCATGTCCAGAAAAGCCTGGCAGGCTACAGTTCATTGGGTCTCAAAGAATCAGAGACTACTGAGCAACTAACATTTTCACTTCAGGTACATGTGGTCAGATTATTGATGACACAGTGTCTCAATTCTTACAGTATATGGTTGAGAAAAGATTTTTTTAAATTTCTATTTTATAGGTTAGAAAGTTGAAGCTTAGAATGGAGATAATTTGTCCAAGGCTATAATCACATTGAAAGATTTAAAATCATATCCTCTGGATCCAAATGTCATGTTAATTTCCACAATATGGTGCTGCTTGCACAGCCTTGAGTACACTCAAAGATGGATAAAAGAACTCATTCATCCAAAAATTATTTATTAGCCAATACACGATTTTTTAATCACTGAATAGAAAGTAGACAATCAACCAAAAAAAAAAAAATTCTGCCTTCATGGAGCTTATATTCTACTATGGGAAAATCAAGAAAAAAGTCAGCATGCAATGTAATCTTTTATTAGTCAATGAATTTAGAGGGGGGAAAAATCAGGCAAGGGATTAGAGATGGCTGGGAGAATCCATTTAAGAAGACTAGATGGGGAAGGGTTCACTATGTGGCATGTAAGTGAAGACCTGAAGCCAGAGAGGGACTGTGTCTATGAAAGTGTCTGTGGCTGGTGTACTCCAGGTAGAAAGAACAAGTGCAAATACCTTGAGGTGAAAAAGGTGCCAATGGCATGCTTGAACACTGGAAATGGGAGGATAAGAAATACCCTGTTACCAAGGGGGAAGAACGTCAAGGAGGTCAAAGGGGATGGAAGGGAGCTGTGAGGGGAGAGCAGTGGGAGATGGGGCAGGGAGGTAATGGGCCAGACAGATCCCTGTGAAGGCTGGTCTGCATGCTGAGTGGGGTGGGAAGCCGGTGGAGGGTTTTGAGCACAGGAGTGATAGAATCTGACTTATGTTTTATCAGAATCTCTCTGGTTGCCATGTTAAAAGTGGACTATAGGGAACAATTGGAAAATAAGAGTTTAACGATGACACTGGCCTGGACCCTGCTGATAATAAGGAAGTTACTGAGAACCAACTTACAATGGGGCTTCCTTTGTGGCTTAATTGGTAAAGAATCTGTCTGCCGTGCAGGAGACCAGGTTCGACCCCTGGGTCTGGAAGATCCCCTGGAGAAGGAAATGGCAACTCACTCCTGTATCCTTGTCTGGAAAATCTCATGGACAGAAAAGCCTAGTGGGCTGCAGTCCATGGGATCGCAAAGAGTTGGCCACAGTTGAGTGACTAACACACACACAGTGAGAACCGAAGGGAATCTGTACATGTCATGTCTTGAAGGTACAGCTGGAAGATTTGCTGGTAGATCGAATATGGGGTATGAGAGACAGAGGAGAGGACATGACAACTCTAAGACTTTTGTTAGAACAACTGGAAGAACGTCCCTGCCTTTGACAACGGTATGGAAAGCTGATGGGGAGCTGATTTGGAAGGCCCATCAGATGCTCAGTTTTAGGCAGGCTAAGTAGGAGAGACTAGACATGAAAAGTGAAAGCGTTAGTCGCTCAATCATACCTGACTCTTTGCCACCTTGACTTTTCTGTCCATGGAATTCTCCAGGCAAGAACACTGGAGTGGGAAGCCATTCCCTTCTCTAGGAGATAATCCTGATCCAGGGATCGAACCCAGGTCTCCTGCATTGCAGGCAGATTCTTTACCACCTGAGCCATCAGGGAAGCCTGTTCTCTGTGTGTGTGTGTGTATGTGTGTGTGTATACACTATATATATATATATATATATATATATATGTTTATATATGTATGCATTTATATGTGTTTTAACTTTTCATCAGATGATTTCAATGAAGATATATATAATTATTTTGAGTTGGACAATTACTCTTAAAATCTAAATTAACTGATCATATACCATATGAATGAAGTTATTAGTATTTCGGGGCCAATATCGATCCTGTTGAAAAAAATGGAAGTAAAAAATATTCCCCTTGATACAGAAATACTTGTTACAGTGAACAACTGCTGATTTAAGAATGTATCTGAAGGAAGAAATACTCCTCCCTGTAAAGCATACTGCATTTTGGTTGTCATACTTCTCATGGCAACTCTTGGAAGCCATCCAACTCTTCTAGTTGGGTATTAAAATTCAAAGTTAATGAATAGATCCAAATATATCTGCGTTCAGAGGTACTCATAGATCTTCTAATATTCTGAGCACAGCCTGTGTGCTGATTTTTTTTTTACCTCCTGAGAGCAAAGGTAATATTTGTCACTATGTGAATATCTTTAAACTGCCTCAAAATAAATAAAACCCTTGTGATACGGAATTTACTTTCTGTGATCCTTGGAATGCTGCTGGGTACATGGCATGTGCTAATGTTTTAAATGTACGATTTTATTTTTCCTGCTCCTTTTAAAACCTTGCTGTGATTATCAGAAGTGTCCTGAGCTTTCTATCTGGCTCCTGTCTCTACCTCTACCTGAAGCAGCCTGGGTGGCATCTTCTTTAGTGGAGGTTCCCCATGTGAGTTCTCAAAAAGTAGAAACTAACCACAGAGTGGGCTGACAGCCTATGCCTCACCAGCCAGTTTACTCCTTAGACTTGATTCCTCTGCTTTTAGTTACGTAATTAATTTTGTTTACCTACTTCTTCTTTTTTGTATTCAACATAACTTTGAGCCAGTCTTTCAAACAGTTTATGGTTCATTTGTCATAGTTTCAGATTAGACCTGCTGATTTCATTACCCTCAATCTTTGATTACTGACACATTTTTCATTCAGCATATGTGATTTTTAAAAGTGTTTTAAAGATGGTAAGGACCTCAGTTACTTTTAGGATACAGATTGTAACTGTAATTACTGTTTATTTGACACTGTGTCTGGAATAGATCACAGAAGGCACAGTCCTGGAACTCAGACCATGGAAATGATCCCCGTGTGAGGATGCACCTGTGGCTTGGACATGAATGAGTCTGGAGTGCCAAGAGTCCAGACCTAGAACATTCCCCCTCTCTGTATCTTTGGGACTCAAAGGGAAACGTTTCTGAAAGTAGCAAGGGCCCAGATGGAAGGGAAGATGGAACAGACCCAACCTCAGTCAGTTCAGTTCAGTGGCTCAGTCATGTCCGCCTCTTTGCAACCACATGGACTGCAGCACACCAGGCTTCCCTGTCCATCACCAACTCCGGAGTCCATTGTGTCTGTGATGCCATCCAACCATCTCATTCTCTATTGTCCCCTTCTTTTCCTGCCTTCAATATTTCCCAGCATCCGGGTCTTTTCAAATGAGTCAGTTCTTTGCTTCAGGTGGCCAAACTATTGG
>SJYA01001171.1:132467-217653 GCA_006410615.1 Neotragus moschatus | reverse complement strand
AAAAAAAAAAAATTCTGCCTTCATGGAGCTTATATTCTACTATGGGAAAATCAAGAAAAAAGTCAGCATGCAATGTAATCTTTTATTAGTCAATGAATTTAGAGGGGGGAAAAATCAGGCAAGGGATTAGAGATGGCTGGGAGAATCCATTTAAGAAGACTAGATGGGGAAGGGTTCACTATGTGGCATGTAAGTGAAGACCTGAAGCCAGAGAGGGACTGTGTCTATGAAAGTGTCTGTGGCTGGTGTACTCCAGGTAGAAAGAACAAGTGCAAATACCTTGAGGTGAAAAAGGTGCCAATGGCATGCTTGAACACTGGAAATGGGAGGATAAGAAATACCCTGTTACCAAGGGGGAAGAACGTCAAGGAGGTCAAAGGGGATGGAAGGGAGCTGTGAGGGGAGAGCAGTGGGAGATGGGGCAGGGAGGTAATGGGCCAGACAGATCCCTGTGAAGGCTGGTCTGCATGCTGAGTGGGGTGGGAAGCCGGTGGAGGGTTTTGAGCACAGGAGTGATAGAATCTGACTTATGTTTTATCAGAATCTCTCTGGTTGCCATGTTAAAAGTGGACTATAGGGAACAATTGGAAAATAAGAGTTTAACGATGACACTGGCCTGGACCCTGCTGATAATAAGGAAGTTACTGAGAACCAACTTACAATGGGGCTTCCTTTGTGGCTTAATTGGTAAAGAATCTGTCTGCCGTGCAGGAGACCAGGTTCGACCCCTGGGTCTGGAAGATCCCCTGGAGAAGGAAATGGCAACTCACTCCTGTATCCTTGTCTGGAAAATCTCATGGACAGAAAAGCCTAGTGGGCTGCAGTCCATGGGATCGCAAAGAGTTGGCCACAGTTGAGTGACTAACACACACACAGTGAGAACCGAAGGGAATCTGTACATGTCATGTCTTGAAGGTACAGCTGGAAGATTTGCTGGTAGATCGAATATGGGGTATGAGAGACAGAGGAGAGGACATGACAACTCTAAGACTTTTGTTAGAACAACTGGAAGAACGTCCCTGCCTTTGACAACGGTATGGAAAGCTGATGGGGAGCTGATTTGGAAGGCCCATCAGATGCTCAGTTTTAGGCAGGCTAAGTAGGAGAGACTAGACATGAAAAGTGAAAGCGTTAGTCGCTCAATCATACCTGACTCTTTGCCACCTTGACTTTTCTGTCCATGGAATTCTCCAGGCAAGAACACTGGAGTGGGAAGCCATTCCCTTCTCTAGGAGATAATCCTGATCCAGGGATCGAACCCAGGTCTCCTGCATTGCAGGCAGATTCTTTACCACCTGAGCCATCAGGGAAGCCTGTTCTCTGTGTGTGTGTGTGTATGTGTGTGTGTATACACTATATATATATATATATATATATATATATATGTTTATATATGTATGCATTTATATGTGTTTTAACTTTTCATCAGATGATTTCAATGAAGATATATATAATTATTTTGAGTTGGACAATTACTCTTAAAATCTAAATTAACTGATCATATACCATATGAATGAAGTTATTAGTATTTCGGGGCCAATATCGATCCTGTTGAAAAAAATGGAAGTAAAAAATATTCCCCTTGATACAGAAATACTTGTTACAGTGAACAACTGCTGATTTAAGAATGTATCTGAAGGAAGAAATACTCCTCCCTGTAAAGCATACTGCATTTTGGTTGTCATACTTCTCATGGCAACTCTTGGAAGCCATCCAACTCTTCTAGTTGGGTATTAAAATTCAAAGTTAATGAATAGATCCAAATATATCTGCGTTCAGAGGTACTCATAGATCTTCTAATATTCTGAGCACAGCCTGTGTGCTGATTTTTTTTTTACCTCCTGAGAGCAAAGGTAATATTTGTCACTATGTGAATATCTTTAAACTGCCTCAAAATAAATAAAACCCTTGTGATACGGAATTTACTTTCTGTGATCCTTGGAATGCTGCTGGGTACATGGCATGTGCTAATGTTTTAAATGTACGATTTTATTTTTCCTGCTCCTTTTAAAACCTTGCTGTGATTATCAGAAGTGTCCTGAGCTTTCTATCTGGCTCCTGTCTCTACCTCTACCTGAAGCAGCCTGGGTGGCATCTTCTTTAGTGGAGGTTCCCCATGTGAGTTCTCAAAAAGTAGAAACTAACCACAGAGTGGGCTGACAGCCTATGCCTCACCAGCCAGTTTACTCCTTAGACTTGATTCCTCTGCTTTTAGTTACGTAATTAATTTTGTTTACCTACTTCTTCTTTTTTGTATTCAACATAACTTTGAGCCAGTCTTTCAAACAGTTTATGGTTCATTTGTCATAGTTTCAGATTAGACCTGCTGATTTCATTACCCTCAATCTTTGATTACTGACACATTTTTCATTCAGCATATGTGATTTTTAAAAGTGTTTTAAAGATGGTAAGGACCTCAGTTACTTTTAGGATACAGATTGTAACTGTAATTACTGTTTATTTGACACTGTGTCTGGAATAGATCACAGAAGGCACAGTCCTGGAACTCAGACCATGGAAATGATCCCCATGTGAGGATGCACCTGTGGCTTGGACATGAATGAGTCTGGAGTGCCAAGAGTCCAGACCTAGAACATTCCCCCTCTCTGTATCTTTGGGACTCAAAGGGAAACGTTTCTGAAAGTAGCAAGGGCCCAGATGGAAGGGAAGATGGAACAGACCCAACCTCAGTCAGTTCAGTTCAGTGGCTCAGTCATGTCCGCCTCTTTGCAACCACATGGACTGCAGCACACCAGGCTTCCCTGTCCATCACCAACTCCGGAGTCCATTGTGTCTGTGATGCCATCCAACCATCTCATTCTCTATTGTCCCCTTCTTTTCCTGCCTTCAATATTTCCCAGCATCCGGGTCTTTTCAAATGAGTCAGTTCTTTGCTTCAGGTGGCCAAACTATTGGGAGTTTCAGTTTCAGCATCAGTCCTTCCAATGGATATTCAGGACTGGTTTCCTTTATGATTGACTGGTTGGATCTCCTTGCTGTCTAAGGGACTCTCAAGAGTCTTCTCCAACACCATAGTTCAAAAGAATCAGTTCTTTGGTGTTGAACTTTGTTTATAGTCCAACTCTTAATACCATTAGCTTCTCTGGTGGCTCAGAGGGTAAAGCATCTGATCACAATGCAGGATACCTGGGTGGGGAATATCCACTGGAGAAGGAAATGGCAACAACCCACTCCAGTACTCTTGCCTGGAAAACCCCATGGATGGAGAAGCCTGGTAGGCTACAGTCCAATCCATGGGATCGCAGAGTCGGACATGACTGAGCGACTTCACTTTTCACTCAAAACCATACGTGATTACTGCAAAAACCATAACTTTGACCAGACAGACCTTTGTTGGTAAAGTGATATCTCTGCTTTTTAATATGTTGTCTAGGTTGGTCATAATTTTTCTTCCAAGGAGCAAGTGTCTTTTAATTTCATGGCTGCAGTCACCATCTGCAGTGATTTTGGAGCCCCAAAAATAAAGTCTGTCACTGTTTCCACTGTTTCCCCATCTATTTGCTGTGAGTTGATAGGACTGGAGGCCATGATCTTAGTTTCGCCCAACCTGCTCCTGCTTAAAAGGCAGTGAAGATTCATTGGCTTTTTTTTTTTTTTCTTTTTTCTGAAGATTCTGAGGGTGTGGCCCTTCTGTTTTCTGTCATTTTCCCCAAGGCAGGATTCAGGCAGACCTTGCTGAGCTAATACTTATCTTCAGGTTTTGGGATTGCGGAAACTTCCCCGATCCCTTTCCCTGTTTCTTGCTCTGTTCCTTAACCACAGATGTACTTTATCCCATGTACTGAGGACCTGAGACTGCAGCCCTTGACTGACATCACAGGTTATCAGGGCCTGAGATAAGACACTTCCTGTGAACTTTTAGGCATGAATGGAACCACATCCTATCCTTCTCTTGTTCTATTCCTTTTGATCTTACAGAGTGCTCAGAATTCCTGGCACATTTACTTAACTGCTGAATTCTGTGCCTCAGTTCTCTTTGCTACGACTCCTAGTCCTAGCTTACACCCTGACCACTACTAACTTTTGCCCATTTTCTGTCAGAAGTGAGATGAGGTGAAACTTTATCCAGTGGAGCTAATTACCAAGTTCAGAGATAAGAAAGCCTTCTTCAGTGATCAATGCAAAGAACATAGAGGAAAAGAACAGAATGGGAAAGACTAGAGATCTCTTCAAGAAAATTAGAGNCTTTGGCACTCAGCCTTCTTCATAGTCCAACTCTCACATCCATACATGACCACTGGAAAAACCATAGTCTTGACTAGATGGACCTTAGTCGGCAAAGTAATGTCTCTGCTTTTGAATATGCTATCTAGGTTGGTCATAACTTTTCTTCCAAGGAGTAAGTGTCTTTAAACCTCACTTAATAGTTATATAATATTTCATTGGTCTATCTATACCATTATTTACATTACTAAGTTTTCATTATAATTATCTTTCATGTAAAAGTTTAGGAATTGAATTGCTGGAGAAAGCATATGCATATAAATACTGCTCTTGACAAACAAAGGCAAATATCCCTTTGCAACAAACTTATAAGCAGTAGGATGGTATTGTTATATTAACTAAAGATATCCCTTAAATTTCTTTGCATTTTCTTTGTCTTTTATCCCATTGTTCAGGGGGATATATCTTTCCCCATGAAAAAGGGTGCTAAGGAGACAGGAAAAGTTTATTGTGCCAGAGCCTGGCAATAGTAAAAGCCCAGGTTTGGGTGTAAGCAAAACTTGTGGAAGAAAGCACGACCTGTAAAACAGTTCTATAACGCCCATTAAGGGTATAGATCCCTGGTCTGGTGAGACAATAATTGGTAGGAAAATCATTGTTAGGTGTCTGAGTGTCCCTGAGGGGAGAACCTTCTTTCTAGGCATCCTTGCTTGGGTGCTGAAAGAACACTCCTTGGGTGAAGAGGAGACAGAAGCCTCAGGTAGGCTGGATGAATGAGAAGCAAAGTTCCCCATGCTTCATGTCCCACATGGAATCTGAGATCATGGTTAATCCTCACATCACCTTGCGACGTGCCTGGCGGCAGTGTGCCAAAGGGGTGACAAGAGAAGTGGCTGCAGGATGTGTGTAGGTGAGCAGGTCTGCTAGAGGAGCTTAGAGGTCCCTGCATGGAGTAAAGGCACATTTCTCATGGGTCCAGGTGGACTACTGCTAGCCAAGAGACAGATGCAAAGTCCTTGAGTTANGGGGTGACAAGAGAAGTGGCTGCAGGATGTGTGTAGGTGAGCAGGTCTGCTAGAGGAGCTTAGAGGTCCCTGCATGGAGTAAAGGCACATTTCTCATGGGTCCAGGTGGACTACTGCTAGCCAAGAGACAGATGCAAAGTCCTTGAGTTAGGGAACAAGCAAACAGAGCAGGGTCCTTGATGGATTAATAATAGAGGATGACATCTATCTCAGCAGGCAGCGACATGGATAGTTGCACGCTTTCCCCCAAGTTTTGGTGACAGGCACTTGAACACAACTCACGAGAGAAAGCAGTGAGGTGCCCTGGAATTGGCTTGCACTGGATTGTCAGCATCTCTTTCTAACTCTTTGGTAGCTGAACGTCAAGGGTAGCACCTTGAAATTGGGCCAAGGTGTGAATAATAACACTGAAATCATTGAATTATAACATTAACATTGGAGTATAACACTAAATAACATATGGAAAACACTGAACACTGAAAATCAAAATAAAATGATATTTCTGAAAACTCAGTTCACATTATGAGTATCAAATTGATGTGTAAAGATAAGGAAGGGGAGCATGCACATTTATGTACAATCATTACATAAATACATAAAGCCAACTGCTATTTAAACAATTCCTAACAAAACATTTTCCTTTCTGAGGATGTTTTCTACATAGGTTAGACTTGTTGAGGCTCTGAAAAAGTTTGGATTGAAGAAACAATTTTTTTTTCCTTAAATTACCCTGTAAAAAAAATAGCCTTTTTTGGCCATACAACCATTGAACTTCATTGAGATTCATGATTGTCAAGAGTCTGGTTATGGGCTGGTGTGAATGAAGCTTCAAAATAATGAACACTGACAAAGGAGCATTTTCACAGCTGATTTTTGTTGTTGTTGTTGAATCTTGCTTATTGCTTTGTCGAGATTATGCTCATTTCTTTTCTAAAATTTCTATTGTATTTTTCTGAAAATTCATTGCTGTTTATTTAATTCCCCCCTATTTCAGTAAAATGCCAAGCAGTTTTTCCTTTAAATTATTAGACTCTCCTTTTCTCTTATGGGCTTCCCTTGTAGCTCAGTTGGTAAAGAATCTGCCTGCAATGCAGGAGACCCAGGTTTGATCCCTGGGTTGGGAAGATCCCCTGGAGAAGGAAATGGCAACCCACTCCAGTATCTTTGCCTGGAAAATCCTATGAACAGAGAAGCCTGGTGGGCTGCATTCCACGGGGCCACAAAGAGTCGGGCATGACTGAATGACTAACACTTTACTTACTTTCTCTTAGTGAAAACTTCTTTATTATGTGTTGAGTTGTCAGGGAAAAAGGCAATGTTTCTGAAGTCACTTTTTGATTCTAAAGTATATCAGGTATGTATGCAATAGAATGACTTCCTGATTCATCACCCAGCTTATCATGTTTTTCTTTAAAAAAATTTTTTTTCATTTTGTCCTAATTTCAGATTGGCACAAAATTTGGAAGTGTAATACAGAGAATCCCAGATATCCTTCGTTCACTTTCCTCAAATTTAATTTTTCATACTTTTGCTTTCTCATTGTTTCCGTCTCTCTTCATTAAATGTTGGAAATAAAATAAGGAAATAAAGGAGATGAATAATTTAAAATAAATGTAATAAAAATAAATATCAAAATATTTCATATAATGTTAGCTTATATAATGTCTATGGAATATATATAAAAAGAGATCATTTTTTGACAACATGGAAAAACCTAAAAATAGCCCCAAATTGAAAATCTGTGAAATTATATAAAACCAGAACTGCAAGGCTTATTAAAAAGCAGAGACATTACTTTGCCAACAAAGATCTGTCTTGTTAAGGTTATGGTTTTTCCAGTGGTCATTTATGGATGTGAGAGATGGACTGTGAAGAAAGCTGAGTGCCAAAGAATTGATGCTTTTGAACTGTAGTGCTGGAGAAGACTCTTGAGAGTCCCTTGGACTGCAAGGAGATCCATCCAGTCCATCCTAAAGGAAATCAGTCCTGGATGTTCATTGGAAGGACTGATGCTGAACCTGAAACTCTGATACTTTGGGCACCTGATGTGAAGAACTGACTCATTAGAAAAGACCCTGATGCTGGGAAAGATTGAAGGCAGGAGGAGAAGGGGACGACAGAGGATGAGATGGTTGGATGGCATCACCAACTCAATGGACATGAGTTTGAGTACATTCTGGGAGTTGGTGACGGACAGGGAGGCCTGGTGTGCTGTGATTCATGGGGTTGTGGAGTCAGACATGACTGAGAGACTGAACTGAACTGAACTGAAGAACTATAAAGGAATAAAAAAGCAATGTTTCTTTAACTTGTGAGAAAACCTAAAACTACAATTAAATGTTATTTACAATCATTTTTTAAAACTATTAATGCTAATGAACATAATAAAGTAGGAAGAGGGGATTAAAACATAAAACTAGAAATTAATGAAATAAAAAGTAGAACCCAAGAATCTATACATAAAAGTAGTCGTTTTTGAGGGGAAAAACCTAAGACAGATACATCACTGTCTAGCAAGACCAATTAAAATAAAAAGTATATACCTGTTTAACATTAACAATGTAAACTTGAAAAAAAGTCACAATTGCAGAGGAGATATTCAAATCAATATGTCAATTAGTTTCTTTGAAAATCTTAAAGATGAATTCAGTTTTCTGTATTAAGTGATTTAAATGAAAAAAACAGAAATTAAAGAATGACAGACAATAAAAAGAACGAATAAATCTAAATTATTAGCACTTAACATTTGCTGTTTTCAAACCATTAGTGGGGATATTCATTTTTGGACGCAGCTTAGAAATAAACAGCAAAACTCATAGATAAATGCACACGTTAAGCTAGTCATTTCTCTTTACAAAGTCTCAGGAAATAATCAAATGAGTGTGTAAAGTAGGTTGCACAAGTATGGTTTTATGCAGTTATTTTTACAGTGTTTATGAATTTCCCCAAGAACAGATTGTCCACCAATCAGTGATGGAAGAATCCGCCATATATCTGTAATTGGATTCTGTGGAATGTTCAGGATAAGTACGGACCTAAATTAAGACATGAAAATGTGTGTATAGTGCATTTGCATGCTCCAGTAATATGTCCCCCCGCCCCCACTGTGCCCTCTGTCTTCCGGTCTGTCTTGTGTATTTAACCCTTCTCGAAGTATCCCACTCAGGAAATCCTAGCTCTATCAGAAACCCACCCCACGCAGCCTCCTGGCTTGGCTCCTCTCCTTTGCTCACAGGGGCTCTCACCACGTGGTTGTACTGTGATCAGCCATTTGGTTTGTGTTCATTCACCTCAGTTTTTGAGGTTTAAGGGAATATCTTTCCACTAGTTTTATTGGTGTGTTTTTATGTGTTTTGTTTTTGTTTTGCTGTCCTAAGTTGCTCTGTCTATTCCTGAGTGGTGATTTAGGGGAGATTTGAAGACTTGACTTGTCTGTTTCTGTAGTTCTCTGCCACTTACTAGAAATTCTGGATCAAACATATTTCTCTGGTAGCCTTGCTTTTTCACATGTTAAGGTTCAACATCTTCCACATTCTCTCAAATGTGTCATAGTCCTTCCTCACAGTTCTTTCAGATGATAATTAGGCTTTATTTTTAAATGAAAAAAAAAAGTCATCAGATGTGCAATCCCCCGTTTTATCCCTGACAACCTACATTTCCACCCATTCTTCCTATTCTTTCTTATTATAGTCAGGAATGTGTCCTTTCTTTTTTCCCAAAGGTTAACCTCTCCACGTTTGTTTGGTTTTTCACTGTTCCTTTCACGTATAAGTGAAGGAATCACTGTTCCTTTGCTTATATCATCTTGCTCCTGAATAAGCAACCACTCCCACTCTATGTGGAGAAGGCGATGGCACCCCGCTCCAGTACTCTCGCCTGGACAATCCCATGGACGGAGGAGCCTGGTGGACTGCAGTCCATGGGGTTGCTAAGAGTTGGACATGACTGAGCGACTTCACTTTCGCTTTTCACTTTCATGCATTGGAGAAGGAAATGGCAACTCACTCCAGTGTTCTTGCCTGGAGAATCCCAGGGACGGGGGAGCCTGATGGGCTGCCGTCTATGAGGTCGCACAGAGTCGGACACGACTGAAGTGACTTAGCAGCAGCAGCAGCAGCCCACTCTAATATGTTATTGTAGCTCCAATTATGTAAAAGTCTGTTTTCTTAATTGGCAGTTCACAAAAGTGTGACTGATGTCCTGTGTTCATATTTTAATTTCCTATCTATACTTTTGCTCATTACAATTTGTGTCTGCTATTAACCTTTAGTATTAATTAAATTAATGACTGATCCACCCCATTCTTGTGAACCTCATCAGTGTTCTCTTGGCTGCTGTGTTCTATGTCTCACATGGGGAGTTTACTGTCTTCACTGTGTTTTACTCTCCAACAATATTTGAAACGACTGGCATGCCTTACTTCTTGAGGTTTCCTCATTCTGCTCACACAGTGTTGCAATCTTGTGGTTTTCCTTCTATCACTAGCAACTTCTTAGTACATTTTTTTGGAGTCTCTTCTTGATCTCTGAACTTTGGAGCATCTCATAATTGAGACGTTTGCCTTTCTCCTCCTCTTTCTGCACTTGCTTTTTAAAAAATATTTATTTATTTATTTAACTGCATTAAGAGCTTAGTTGTGGCATGCGGGATCCAGTTCTCTGACCAGGGATCAAACGTGGGCCCTCTGCTTTGGGAGTGCAGAGTCTTAGCCACTGGACCACGAGGGAAGTCCCTACACTTGCTTTTAAAGACCTTATTCATTTACACAAATTGAAATACTGACTGTATGGTCATAAACTGCCAATTCTTAATTGGCATCTCCGACCCAAAACTCTGAGCTCCAGATGTGGGTACCCATCTGGATACCCAATTTGGATACCCCAGGGACATCTCAAATTTAATACAGCAAAATCTGAACCTGTCTCCCATATCAAGTAGAACCCCCCCTTACCCTGTCCTTCAAGCCAAATATGTAGGGATCCTCTTTGGGGTTCTCTTTATGTCTAAGTTCTGACAACTCTGTCTGAAAGATAAACCCAGGTCAGCCTACTTTTGAGGGCATAGCAGGCGTGATCTTGCTCCTGAATGGCATAACTCTTGTTCTTTTTCTCCTCCCTTCCCTCTCTCAGCAACCAGTGCAATTTTCTTAGAGCCTGCAGCAGGCAATGTCCCTCTCTGATGATATAAAAATAGAAGTCAGCGCTTCTGTTTACTCATCTAATGATAATCTGCCCTTCTCCACACTAGGTCTTGCGTCATCTGGTCTCTGGTTATCCTTTATGTCATCTTGTGCCACTTTCCTTCTTGATCTTTGGACTCCGGAAGTACTTTTTCAGCTCGGTAATCATACCCAGAAGGCCTAAATTTGAGCCATAGCCCCAGTAATGGCTAACTTTGTGGCCTTGGGCATCACCTGCCTGTGTCTTGGTTTCCTCATCAACAGAGTGGAAATAGTAACAGCACGTGGACATGCATCTGGTGCACGTATATGTTTAGGCGGTAACTTGCTGATTGTTATTATTATTTTTCTCTCTTAGGGACTCTTATCAGTCTTCATTTAACCAGAGAAACAAGCAGGAGAAAATGTACATGAGGAGATTTACTGTACGGAATTGGCTTATGTGATTTGGGGGCTATCTAGGCAAGTCTGAAATCTGTGAAGCAGGCAGTCCTGAGGAGCAGGGAAGACGAAGCTGTAATCCAGAGGTAGAATTTGGTTTTTTCCAGAAGGCTTCAGTTCTGCTCTGAAAGCCTTTCAGATGATTGAATCAGATCCCTCAAGACTGCCATTTGCTTAAAGTCAACTGATGATAAATCTTAGTCAAAAAAACCTTCAAATCGTCACGTCCATTAGTGTTTGATTGAATAGCCTCACTAAGTTGACACACCGCACTGTCCATCACAGGGACCTGGAACTTGTTAGCCCTTCTGCCTGAGGATGCTCCATGTATCCGTCTTTCAAAGAGACATTTCTTCCCATCCTTGAATCTTGGCTTAAATGCTCCTCTTTCAGGATTGCTAAACTACAAAGAGTAGTGCCCCAGATGTAATTCTGTATCTCAGCCCTTTGGCTGAGTGCTCTTTGATATTTTCTTTATGACATTTTCTGTAATGCATTGTGTGTTTTGGATTTTTATTTTATTTTGTTGGTTTGCTTTGATGTTGTTTTGCTTTGCCTTCCACTAGGAAAGGCTCTCAAGGCCAAGCCATATCATTCTTATTTAGTCAAAGTGCCCAGCATGGAACCTAAAGCACAATTGTTATTAAAAACGTATTTGCTGAATGGAAGTAAGGTGTAATATGAAGTATAAACATTGAGAAATGCTTTGTATCAAGGGGTCCCCAAACCCTGGCCTTTGGCCAGTACCAGCCTGTTAGGAAGGAGGCTGCACAGCAGGGGCTGAGTGATGGGCAAGAGAGTGCAGCTTCATCTGCCGCTGCTATTGCTCCCCATGACTCACAATATCACCTGCACCATCACCTCCACGGTCCATGGAAAAGTTGTTTGTGTTGAAACAAGTTCTTGGTGCCAAAAAGATTGGGGACCACTGCAATATAATACACACACACACACACCATTTGAAAAGATAATAGCTATTTTTTTATGTGTGGTAAGAGTTTCAGCAGTTTTAATTTTTTATTTTTTGCTTAGTTTGCATTTTCTCATATTTCTACAATAGGCATAAATTAGCTTTTTGTTGTTGTTGTTTGATTGTTTTCAAGTACAGTACTTGTAAAAGTCTTTATACTTAAGGAAACGAACCTAAAGAGCATCAACTCCTACCCAAGAGAGAGCATTTCTTTCTACTTATAACATGAGCTTTGAGTGACTCTGAAGGAGAATTGGTTGTGAGCTTCACCAGCCAAAAGTCTTATTGGATGAAGAAACTCTAAGAACTAATAAGATAAATGGAGCCTTACGAAATTTCAAACCTTGTTATGTAATGTTTAGTCCAAAGGAATGATGGCCTAGGCATCCATTTTAGGCTTTAGTGTTTCATGGTAAAACTTGCAATAGAGAAATTTGCCTATCAGGAATCCATTTATAAAAACAGAGTGAAAACTCAGGGATGTGCTTGAATGTCAGCCAGTCTTTGATTTCTTCCTGCTTTTGTTTAGAGATAAGAACCAAATGAGTTCAGCTGAGAGAAAGCACTCATGTAAAGTGCTAGCAAAGCAACTGTAGAAAAAGAAAGGAGGGAAACATAGGCTGGCCCTATGTCTGGGTTAATACTTGAAGGCAAGGCCTTTCCTGTAAAATGAGGGTCCTCAGTTCTTCTATTGCTTGATAGCAATGTAGCCTGAAATTGTATTTATTGTGCCTACAGGAGACCCTTCTCATATATATGAAATATGTGGGCAGGATATGTGAAAAATGCTGTGCAAATGTGTTGGTGAAACAAGCAGAAATTCAGCTGGGTTCTTAAGAAAAGCCTTTACTGAAATGTGTTTCTAAGGGAGACATGCCTGTGAAAGAACTTGCTTGGAGTCTGGGCTACTGAAGTGCGTTGCTAGGGGTCCTTGGGGGATAGAAAAGAACCTGCAAGAGAAAGAGAGAGGTTAGAGATCTCTAAAAGAAGAACCAATGCTGCATTAGTCAAACTTCGATGGACTAATTTTCTTCACAGCTTCATTTACGTAGAATCTTCTTACCTTAGATTTAGCACACTCAAAGTGTACAGCTCCATGGCGTTTAGTATGTTTAGGGAGCTTTACAGCCATTACCATAGCTTTCTTCTTCTTCTTCTTTTTTTTTTTAAAGAGGTTTCTACAACCAAATGCATTTAATTACACTTCAGTTAAGTTTTAAGTAGTTTAGTTGAGATATTCTCCTTTAAAATCTGATATAAAAATGAGCCTATGGCTCGATCCTTGGTCCTGTGAGATGTTTGAAGTTAGGCAAGGCAATTCGGTTGATAGTTGGTTTTATTAGGAAGTTTCCATGATGGCAAATGATAGCAAACCAATATGTACAGCTCTTCAAGAAATATGACAGTGGGTTTTAATGGGAAGTATATGTAATAACCACAATCAACCATATCAGTGAGAGACCTGCAAGAAAACTGATGATCTATAATGTAGAGCCGTGAGGCAAGGAAACATTTATTATCCTCTGGAATCTGTTCATTTAATCAGGCCATCTAGAGTCACAGCACTTGACCTTAAAAGTGCTCAAGTAGCAAGCTCCATATTTTCTTTGTCCCTTTTTTTTCTCTGTACAAACTCACCCCATATGTGTCTGCAATCTCTGTACTCCCAAGAGGGATGTTAAATCATTACAGGTCAATGGTGGCACTTGTACTTCAAACAAGCCCGCAGATGGTGGAGTCCTAGTCTAATTCCCCAGCGCTGCCAATGCTGCCAGTGAAGACCAAATATGGTTTTCCACTTACATTCTTTCTGATTTCATATTTGAGCCTCTGGGCACGGTGCTAACAACTTCCCATGGTCTCTTTAAGGAAACCAGCATAGTGGATTATACTTGTTTTGCATGTAACTATGCATACAGCTGGCAGCCACGAGAAGGCAAAGCCTAGTGAATATTCCTTCTTTATTTAATTCCTTCTGCAGGTGTCATTTCTGTGTTTTAGCCATCTGGTGTTCTGCAGAATAGAATCTCACTGGCAAAGACTTAGATACAAAAGCTCGATAAAAATCTCATTAAAAATGTATTAAAAATGGTCAACCTAACAAATAAAATGTGTGCTCATTTTGCATGTTGATAGATCTGGAGAAAAAGTAGTATTACTTGTGAGCAGGTATGGCTATAAAGGGCACGTATGCAATAATAATGTTTACAAAAAATTGCCTTCTTTATTATGCAAATTCTATGAAAAATTATCCTTTCCAAAAATTGAGAATCAAATATACCGCTATCCCTTTTGCCTTCCTCTGAAAAGGGGTTGGTGGGTAGGAGTAGAGATTTTTTAAACAGTCATTTTCAGCCTTTTGATAGGTAAGACATTAAGGTATAAGTTGAAGGAAGTGACCAGCTTTTTTCTCCCTTTTTTGAACTAAAACATTAAGCATGAATTAGGTCTATATGGAATCATGGTAAATGAAGCAAGAAAGATTTTTTCCAATTTTATTTTATATATAAAAATGTCATCTACTTCACAGAGTTGGAGCGCCTGGGCTAGCATAGAGGATTCAGCACACTGTCCTTTCTTCTGCTTCACTGAGCTGGAGATTAAGTTAGAGAAAGATAATTCACAGAGAAAGAATGAAGACTTTGTTATCAGCAGGGGTCCAGTGTGGTAGAAGATAAGCAGTTATAGGTACCTTGAACTTTCTTGCCTCAATTTCCTCATCTATAAAATGGCTTACTTCCTAATATAGAATTGAAAGAAATTGTACATGTGGTATCTTTATCTCAGTTCCTGGCAAGCAGTAAATGTCCAATAAATGCTCCTTATATTAATTACTCAATGTCAGAATTGTGCATGGAATTTTGAGAGAAAGCTAGTCTTGTAAAGACTTTTTTTTTGGCATCTAATGAAAAATGGCAATTTTGCTCTGTGACCGAGGTCTATGCTTTGCTTGTTAAAATTCCTATCCATCTCTCTTATCAAACTTGGAATGTTTTAGTCATATGTTTCCCATAAATGTAGAGGTAAATTGTGGCTCAGCCCAGTTTTATAATTCTTCTGTTTGGGAAACTGAGATTCAATGAATTGCCTTGAATAGTTGTTTCACCAAATCATAAAAATATCTGTAATGCCAGAGGGTATAGTCTTCTTAAAAAAGGACCCAAACTGTAGTAATCAACCAAGGAATCTCCTGCCAATACCATTTCTTCTCTAGCATTCTTTCCCATTAAAAAAAAACAACTAAGATATAATCATGTGAGATGGATACTATTACAAGTTATATTTTCTTATGGAAGATGACTGGATTTGTGGGGCCATAAGGCATACATAAGAGAAATAGCTATAGAATCTAAATCCTCTCCATTCAATTATACAGTATGTGAGATTATTCAAAAGTGAAAATTCAATAAGCTCTTTATTTTTAAAAATATATTTTATTGAAGTGTAGCTGATATACGATGCTGTTAATTTAAGCTGTACAGAAAAGTGAGTCAGTTACACATATATACATACATATATTCTTTTTCATGTTTATTTCTAATAAGCTCTTTCTTTGGGAGGCTATACTGTGAATTGAGTGGAGAAAAGTTTAAAGGGTACAGGAGCCTTGATCAAACTCTAACTTAATATTCATTAGTTGCTTAGCCACTCTCATTGATTATTTGCCAAAAAGAAAAAAAATCCATAAAGCTCCTGGAATAATTTCCTTCCTTGTATAATATCACTGGGTGATCTCTTTTGACCTTGATTCTAGATTTAGCACTATGACTTGCTTTGGCCAATGGGAAATTGTCAAATAAAAGACCAGCAGAGTCTTGAGAAGCACTTACACAGGGATTTTTCTTCTGCTGCTCCTGAGCCCAGGCTACTTTAATGAATAGAGAGAGACTGTTGGCCAAGTCATCCTGCTAGCTCCAGACATATAAGTAAGGTTATAGATTACAGTGTCCAACTCCAACCAAGCTAGTCTTAAAAGAACTACTCGGATGATCACAATGTATGAATAAGAATTTGCTGGCAAATTATTGCTGGCAGAAAGTGAGAAAGAACTAAAGAACCTCTTGATGAAAGTGTAAGAGGAGCGTGAAAGAGTTGGCTTAAAGCTCAACATTCAGAAAAAGGGAGATCATGGCATCTGGTCCCATCAATTCATGGCAAATAGTTGGGGAAACAGTGGAAACAGTGGCTGACCTTATTTTTGGGGGGGCTCCGAAATCACTGCAGATGGTGATTGCCGCCACTAAATTAAAAGACACTTACTCCTTGGAAGGAAAGTTATGACCAACCTAGACAGCATATTCAAAAGCAGAGACATTACTTTGTCAACAAAGTCCATCTAGTCAAGGCTATGGTTTTTCCACTGGTCTTGTATGGATGTAAGAGTTGGACTGTGAAGAAGGCTGAGCACCAAAGAATTGATGCTTTTGAACTGTAGTGTTGGAAGAGACTCTTAAAGTCCCTTGGACTGCAAGAAGATCCAACCAGTCCATTCTGAAGGCGATCAACCTTGGGATTTCTTTGGAAGGAATGATGCTAAAGCTGAAACTCCAGTACTCTGGCCACCTCATGCGAAGAGTTGACTCATTGGAAAAGACTCTGATGCTGGGAGAGATTGGGGGCAGAAGGAGAAGGGGACGACTGAGGATGAGATGGCTTGATGGCATCACTGACTCAGTGGGTGTGAGTCTGAGTGAACTCTGGGAGTTGGTGATGGACAGGGAGGCCTGGCTTGCTGCGATTCATGGGGTCTCAAAGAATCAAACATGACTGTGATGCTGGGAGGGATTGGGGGCAGGAGGAGAAGGGGACGACTGAGGATGAGATGGCTGGATGGCATCACTGACTCGATGGGCATGAGTCTGAGTGAACACTGGGAGCTGGTGATAGATAGGGAGGCCTGGCTTGCTGCAATTCATGGGGTCACAAAGAATCAAACATGACTGAGCGACTGAAGTGAACTGAACGGAGGGTATTTAGATTAGCCCGAAATCCAATGAGTTTCTCCTATTAGACAAAAAATAAATAAATAAATAAATAAAAAAGGACATAAAAAGACAGAGGGCTAAGACGGAGGCATAGATAGGACTGATGCACCCACAAGCCCAGGAGTTGCCAAGGATGGCAGGTCAACCACCAGGAACAGGGAAAGACGCACGGAGCTGACTGTTTCTCAGAGCCTCCCCAGCAATCAAACCTGTCAGTACCTAGATTTCAGACTTTCTGGTCCCCAGAAGCTGTGCGACAACACACTGCCCTTGTAAGCCATCACCTTTGTGGCCATTTGTTATGGCAGCCCTAGGAAAGTAATATATATCCCACTGAAGTTCAGCTCAGTTGCTCAGTCGTGGTTGACTCTTTGTGACCCCAAAGACAGCAGCACGCCAGGCCTCCCTGTCCATCACCAACTCCCGCAGTTTACCCAACTCATGTCCATTGAGTCAGTGATGCCTTCCAACCATCTCATCCTCTGCCGTCCTCTTCTCCTGCTTTCAATCTTTCTCAGCATCAGGGTCTTTTCCAATGAGTCAGCTCTTCACATCAAGTGGCCAAAGTATTGGAGTTTCAGCTTCAACATCAGTCCTTCCAATGAATATTCAGGACTGATTTCCTTTAGGATGGACTGGTTGGATCTCCTTGCAGTCCAAGGGACTCTCAAGAGTCTTCTCCAACATCACAGTTGTAAAGCATCAATTCTTTGGTGTTCAGTTTTCTTTATAGTCCAATTCTCACATCCATACATGACAGCTGGGCAAACTATAGCCTTGACTAGATGGACCTTAGTCAGCAAAGTAATGTCTCTGCTTTTGAATATGCTATCTAGGTTGGTCATAACTTTTCTTCCAAGCAGAAGGCGTCTTTTTTTTTCACAGCTGAGTCACTATCTCCAGTGATTTTGGAGCCCCCCCAAATAAAGCCTGCCACTGTTTCCACTGTTTCTCCGTCTATTTGCCATGAAGCTGAATTTATATGAGTATAAAAGAGCATATCACTAGTATATAGAGTTCCTGGCATGGAAAACTCCTCCACAAACATTACGATGACTGTGGCTAGCATTCTGTTGTGAACACCTGTAAAAATGTCTAACCCTCATCATCATTCCTTACCCAGCATGGTGCCTGAAACAAAGATTTCTAATACACGTGTTTTAAAAATAAATAAGTGACTCAGGAAACTCCAACAGGGTGTCTGTATCAACCTAGAGGGGTGGAATGAGGAGGGAGAGGAGAGGGAGGTTTAAGAGGGAGAGGATATATGTATACCTATGGCTGATTCATGTTGAGGTTTGACAGAAAACAGCAAAATTCTGTAAAGCAATTATCTTTCAATAAAAAATAAATAATAAATGACTTAGAAACACTGACTTCTGGGGTACAGGTGAAGGACTAGGGATACAGGCTTCAGAGGATCCTGAAATTGAAAGACAGGGCAGTCTCCTAGAAAAGCCATGGTGCCATGGGGACTCTACCTGGAAGCAGCTCATTTTCCTGGGAGTCTCCCAGAAGTGGTTTCTGCCGAGGTGTGGGTCTCTGGCATCTGTTTATCTCCCCATCCCTCATCAGTACCATGGAAAGTTAGGGAGTGGGCAGCAAGGGATAGAAAAGGAGAGAAATGGAGGATGGGGAAGAGTGTGTCAAGAACAACATGTAGGAAAGTCACCTTTCAAGCAGTGCACTGGGCTTTGGCCTTGAGGACAGAATTATTCAGGGCTCTGTGCATAGATAGTTCCCAGATAGCCTCTTCCCAGGAGTGCTCCAATTTCTACCTCTCTAAGCCTCCATTCTTTTTTATTTTTTAGACTTATTTTACTCTTTGGCTGTGGTGGGTCTTTGTTGCTGCACACAGGCTTTCTCTCCAGTTTCTATGAGCTGGGGGCTATTCTTCACTGCGGTGTGTGCCCTTCTCACTACAGCGGCTTCTCCTGTTGTAGAGCAGTCTCTAGGTACACAGGCTCCAGCAGAGCTGACTCAAGGGCTCTCGAGGGCAAGCTCAGTAGTTGGAGCGCTTAGGCTTAGTTGCTCCACAGCCTGTGGGATTTTCCCAGACCAGGGATTGAACCTGTGCCTCCTGCGGCGGCAGTCAGATGCTTAACCATTGAGCCCCCAGGAAGCCCTCTAAGCAATCCATTCTTAAAGCAAAACTTATCTTGGCATCTCAGCTCACTGAAGAGCTTAGGTAAAGTATTGAAAATGCTGAATAATGAGTCGGCTTCCCATGTTCACCAGAAACCAGAGTGTCACAGACAGGGTGTAGTTTTCCATGGGTTTGGGGCTGATGACTCCACACTTCAATCATGGTAGCTCATAGAAATTCATAAGAATTTTTAGCCACTGGTCAGAATTGCCAGTAAATAGATGCTGTATGAGAGGCTGTTGTGTGTGCGTTTTATCCCATTTTTTTCTCTTGCTTTGCAGCCAATTGTGGGGTAGTACTTTGTGCATGTCACCCCTTCCCTCTCTAAGCTATTAACAGCACAGTGATAAAATAGGAAATATATTTGGATTAGCATTTATATAAGATTTTCTATTTACTAAGCACTTTAGTAAAGTTTATATTAGTTTTCTTTCCCTTAGCTTCATGTATTAGCTTGTATTACAGTATTTGCATTTCACAACTGGGAACATTAGCACATAGAAAGGTTAAATAAGTGGCCTAAGGTGACACTGGAAATTAATGACAGAGTTCAGATTAACTCTAATTGTATTTTAGGACTGGTTTACTGGGCACAGTATCTTCAAATCAACTAGCCCAAACTTCTTGTTACTGGGGAAAAGGTGAGCTTATCAAATTTCTGAAAAATTTAGAAGTTAATTTTAAGCAAACAGCCAGAGAGCCTAAGATGAAAAAAATTATAACCACATTTCAGAAACATTAGGTCAGCACAGTCTGGACAAGGATTTGGTATTAAACCCGTCTTCTGGACTTCAGATTCATATTCTCACCAGCCTGCTAGATATCACCAGTTGTGTATAAAAATGGATCTGAAATCAACATGTCAAAGTTGTAACTTGGCCTTTAAACCTGACTTTTCTCCTGTGTTCCCCATACAAATTAACTACTGTGGAAATTGTTGTTGTTCAGTTGCTAAGTCATGTCCAACTCTTTGTGACCCCATAAACTGCAGCATGCCAGGCTCCCCTGTCCTTCACAGTCTCCTGGAGTTTGCACAATTTATGTCCATTGAGTTAGTCATGCTATCTAACCGTCTCATCCTCTGCCACCCCCTTCTCTTTCCCAGTATCAGGGTCTTTTCCAATGAGTCAGTTCTTCACATCAGGTGGCAAAAGTATTGGAGATTCAGCTTCAGCATCAGTCCTTCCAATGAATATTCAGGACTGGTCTCCTTTAGGATAGACTGGTTGGATCTCCTTGCAGTTCAAGGGACTCTCAAGAGCCTTCTCCAACACNTCTTTTCCAATGACTCAGTTCTTCGCATCAGGTGGCCAAAGTATTGGAGCTTCAGCTTCAGCATCAGTCCTTCCAATGAATATTCAGGACTGGTCTCCTTTAGGATAGACTGGTTGGATCTCCTTGCAGTTCAAGGGACTCTCAAGAGCCTTCTCCAACACCACAGTTCAAAAGCATCAATTCTTCTGCACTCAGCTTTCTTTATAGTCCAACTCTCACATCCATACATGACTACTGGAAAAACCATAGCCTTGGCTAGATGGACCTTTGTTGGCAAAATAATGTCTCTGCTTTTGAATATGCCATCTAGGTTGGTCATAACTTTCCTTCCAAGGAGTAAGTGTCTTTTAATTTCATGGCTGCAGTCACCATCTGCAGTGATTTTGGAGCCCAGAAAAATAAAGTCAGCCACTGTTTCCACTGTTTCCCCATCTATTTCCCAGGAAGTGATGGGACCAGATGCCATGATCTTTGTTTTCTGAATGTTGAGCTTTAAGTCAACTTTTTCACTCTCTTCTTTCATTTTCATCAAGAGGCTCTTTAGTTCTTCCTCACTTTCTGCCATAAGGGTGGTGTCATCTGCATATCTGAGGTTATTGATATTTCTCCCAGCAATCTTGATTCCAAGGATTAGTTACTTCAAAGGCAGTAAATATGCATTATTATTATTTTTCTTTCTAGAGCCCAGTATAGAAATTTATTTCAGGTTCATTCAATAAAGTGCTATCTGAAAAAACAAAAGAATAAATATTCAACAAAGGAAAATGTCACAAATCTACAATGGAAATTCTTCTAGAAAATAATCTTGAGGTGACTCTAAAGCTGTAACTAAGTCTATAAATAAAAATATGTGTGGAACATGGGAACTTGACTCTAGTACTTCATAGCTAAATAACCCAAGACTAACACAAACTGTGTTAGTTTTAGTTTGCTCATGTATCAACTAGGAATAGTAATGAATACCTTGTAGGATTGTTGTAAAGTAGGATTTCAATAATGCATATAAAATAGTAGCACAAAATCAGTACTCAGAAATTATTTTCAGTTTTCTTTTGAAAAGTAGGGCATAACTTAAGAAACATACTAGCTCTTCCTGACATCACCATTCTCAAAGAGTTGGAAGATGCTCATGACTGCCTCCGCTACGGGGATAAACACTCTTGCCCTAGAAAGTGTGAAAATGCAATGAGGCCCACTGTGTTCACTGTTGTCTTCAACCGCAACGCCAAAAGGCATGGTGATACATGGATCCGGCACGTATTCAGGAATGACAGAGGGTTTATGCTGTTAAATGTTTATTCAGACTATTTTACTAATTAGATCACATATGGTTTGCAGTGTTAATTTATTTCGCAAATATATATCGTACATACTGGATAGTCCTTGTCTAATGTTATCACAAATTCAAAATTAGCATGATCCCAGTGAAACTACTTTGCCTTCAATTTAAAGAAAAATATTTTAAAAGATGAAATTGCTTATAGAAACTCCTGGCAATGCTCACAAATACCTACTGGATATTAATCTCTATCCATAAAATAAGAAACATTAAAAAATTAAAAAACTTGACTTTAATAAAGAGTATACTATTTTATATAATAATATTTATGTAATAGTATGTAATATTTCAATGTAACAAATAAATTGTGACATTTTAGCTGTTTTTTTTTTTTGAGAAGTAAACTGTTTACTTCCAAGACTCAGATAATTTTAATATAGGAGTTTAGTTTTAAAGAAACAGNGTGTGTGTGTGTGTGTGTGTGTGTGTGTGTGTGTGTGTGTGTGCGGTAGCTACTTAGTCATGTTCAACTCTTAACTATTTGCAACCCCATGGACTGCCACCAGGCTGCTCTGTTCATGAGATTCTCCTGGCAACAATACTGGAATAGGTTCCTTCTCTAGGAGATCTTCCTAACCAAGGGAACAAACCCAGATTTACCACATTGCAGGCAGATTCTTCACCGTCTGAGTCATCAGGGAAGCCCCATATGTGTATACACATGCACAAATGTGAAATGAATAGCAGCAAAAGTCTCTAGCAAGCCTGAACAGAGTGTGGGAAGGAAGTAAAATATTACTAGAATAGGAGCTAAAACTGGACTATAAGTTGAGAACAAAGTTTACAAAAATTCTAATACTGTATACCCATTAATTTGGAAAGACAGAGAAATGTTATTTTTAATGAAAATATAAATTATCCAAACTAACATTTGAGAAAGTAGAAAATCTAAATAGATCAATAACCACAAAAGACAATGAGAAGTAAACTGTTTACTTCCAAGACTCAGATAATTTTAATATAGGAGTTTAGTTTTAAAGAAACAGGTAATTCTCATATTATTCAAATTTTTTCCAGGGCAAGGAAAAAATAAGCTTACTAATTCACTCTACAAAACCAGCAGGATCATAATTCTAAAACCAAACTAAACAATTATTTTAAGAAATCTCATGAATATAGATCCAATAACTTAAAATTTTGAAAAACAACATTCTAGAGTGTATTGAAGGCACAGTATATTATGATACAATTTTTATAATAGGATACAATGATGGTTCAGGGTTAGGAAATCTATATCAGAGTTTTTGATGTTGAAGTCTCCCATTTCTATTCAATTATTTGAGCAATGTTCTTTATTCATTCATCAAAAATTTACCATGCATTGTATATACGCCAGGCATTGGATACTGGGAATTCAGTGGTGAAAATATGAGGTCCTGGCCTTCATGAAGATGTCTGCTGCTGCTGCTGCTGCGACTGTTCAGTTGTGTCTGACTCTGTGCAACCCCGTAGATGGCAGCCCACCAGGCTCCCCCATCCCTAGGATTCTCCAGGCAAGAACACTGGAGTGGGTTGCCATTTCCTTCTCCAGTGGAGATGTCTAGTGAGATACAGATAAAAAAGAAAATTTTAATACAATGTAAAGTCTATGATAAAAGAAATGAAGGGTACTATGGGAACACATAAATTGGTATGTAAACTTTAGGGTGCTATTAGAACATCCCTGTTGAGATGATTGTCTATTCTAGGATGGTGGCAGAGACGAAGGCCCTACACAACAGAGTGATATAACATTTTCTGATGACTGATAGGATGGAGGAGGGTGGAGTCAAAAGATTCTTTGAGGGGAATCTTAAGGTATTCAGATCAATGTATTAATTTATACATTTGTTATGCATAAAAGGGTAAAATAAGGGCCAAGTTTGAAAAATACTGTTAGGTATAAACATTACTGCAGGCAAGTTTTATGGCACTGTTCTGTCACTATGAAAAAGTCAGTGTTAGTATATAATCTTTATGAAACACTAGACTACAGAACCCTGTTTTTTGCAGAAAATGTATGAGAGTAGTTTCATGGAACACACACTGGGAGAAATTGCTCTCCATAAAAACAATTTCTTCCTTTCTGTTTCTGCAACTCTCTATACCTCAGTGCACAGTCTCACCAACTATATTCAGTTCTTTATGGCTGTCTTCTATCCCTTTACACCAGGGTTCCCAACCTCCTGGATATAATGCCTGATGATCTGAGGTGGAGCTGATGTATTAATAATGTACACAGTAAATGTGATGAACTTTAATCATCCTAAAACCATCCCCCCTACCCTCTCCAGTCTATGGAGAAATTGTATTTCATGATGCCAGTCCCTGGGGTCAAAAAGGTTAGGAACCACTGCCTTACACAGCACATGTATTTAGTTAGGTTACTTTCAACTGGGTGAAGCTGAAGAGAAAAAAGATTCCCTAGGACCTCATAAGGGGTGTCCCAAAAATATTAAAAGAAAAATTTTATTCTGAACCAGTGACTGGTAAATCAATATGAAGGGATCTGACCCACAGGTAAGTCACAATATAGTATTAATCTGTTACTATCTACAAATGCTAATAAATAAATTTCCATATAGGTAAGACAACTGAAAATAACAGGCTCATTATAGATAATGACCTGGAGAATTCAACGGACTGTACAGTCCATGGGGGAATCACAGACACGACTAAGCAACTTTCACTTTCATCAAAGACGTCTATTTTAAATTTATTTTTTAATTGAAGGATAATTGCTTTACAGAATTTTGTTGTTTTCTGTCAAACCTCAATATGAATCAGCCAGGAAGTGAAGTGAAGTCACTCAGTCGTGTCCAACTCTTCGCGACCCCATCAAGCTCCTCCATCCATGGGATTTCCCAAGCAAGAGTACTGGAGTGGGGTGCCATTTCCTTCTCCAGAGGATCTTCCTCACCCAGGGTTCAAACCTGGGTCTCCCACATTGTAGGCAGACACTTTACCAGAACTGCTTTGTTGTTGTTTAGTTGCTAAGTTGTCTGACTTCTCTGCTACCCCATGGACCGTAGCCTGCCAGACTCCCCTGTCCATGGGGATTTCCCGGGCAAGAATACTGGAGTGGGTTGCCTTTTCTTCTCAAGAACTGCTTAGAAGGACAGAAACTTCTGATCTTAATGTTCTCTGTGCTAGTAACTGGATGGTTTCACATACCTAGGCACAGAGAAGCTGTGCATATTTAAAAACAGGGAAAATCAAATGTACAAATTCCTAGACACCAGGAAGAGTAATCAAATTAGTTTACAGTGCTCAGAAACATAAACCATGTGTTATTGAAAATCTGATTCTAAAATATTAAGTTTGCTATGTTCAAAGGTATATTTCAGGATACTCTAAAAACTGACACTTTTAACACCAGGCAATCACTNCCCTATAGGCGGGGTTGTATCAGTGGCTTGTCAAGGTTTCTTGGTTAGGGAGGCTTGTTTTGGAGTTCTGGTGGGTGGAGCTGGAGTTCTTCTCTCTTGAGCTTGGAGTATCACTACACGGCTGCCCCAGCAAAGTGCAGCGTCTGCTCCCCACCCTGGAGGAAGGGCGCATTTTAGCTGTTAAAATTCCTTAAGACTGTTCTCATTGTAAAAGAGAGTTTCATAACATAATCAAAATTGTTGGCTTAATTTCTCTATACAAATAACATTGAATTCCAGGGCCAAAGACAGGATTGTTTTTCACTTTTAGTCTCATATTGTGACTTGACTAGAATAAAAAATAGTTGGCAGAATAAAATTACAAATAGTCTAATGTACAGAATTTGAATATCAGTTCTAGTTTAAAGAATTAGCTAAGCATATTATCTAAATTATATATAGCTTAAAAATGTATTTTTATAAATGATTATTGATATTGTAAAGTGACTTATACTGCAACAAATTTTTCAGAAAATAAGACCAAGCTATAAAGAAGACTCAAGCTATTGATTGCTTATTCCTCATAATTTTCTTTCTATTTATACCTCGTACATCCAACAAGTCATTTCTATAGTTACTTAGCTTCTGTTGCATATTTTAACTTATGTATATGTTAAAGTAAATAATAATAAAAAACTGAGTTTCATAAGTTGATGTAGCTGAGCATAAACGGGCATTATTAATACCAAATGTTAAAGAAATTTCAGCCTCAGTATACTCCATATAAATAAAAACCAAAAGCAAATAAGTATTTAAAAGTGTGAAATTCCTAATATTTACAATAAAATGGTGGCAAAGTGGTGACTGATAATTTTATAATTATTTTATATAGAAAAACATATCTAACATTTCTGGGTATAGAAACTTTCATACTATTAGAAAATCTATTGATAGGAAATTACATATTAGATTATTGCATGTTTGAATTACACAGAATGGATTGTTAGGAGAGAGCCCCTTACTTACATAAGAGGTTTGGTAGTTATTGAATCATTGCTGTGGCTTCTGGAGGAGACCCTTAAATAAACTGATGTAAGTAAACATGAAGACAACACAGAATATTAAATATTACATGAATAGTACATATTGTTTCTGTTATATAAAAACTAAAAGAGTCAAATCCACATTTTGGGGAGTCCTGGCTTTTGTGATCTAAGTTATATCATCTGCTGTCAGCTTATTGATTCACTTAGTCTGAGAAAGAAAAATGAAACAAGTGGCCAGCTTTCCACATGTGTAGACAGATATGTATGAGTATATAAGATATGTACATTAAAAAAATGTACATTTTATACTGGGAAGGCATTTTAGGTTCATCCAGTAAGGTAAGTAAAAGTTAAAATAGCACTAAATATTGGCATCTTTAAACTCAACTCTCAGCCCATTGATCACGCCTAGATGAATATGTATTTTTTTTGGTAGGACTGTTTTAGAGCCTTAGGAAATACATTTATATACTGTTGTATGATAGCAGACACATTTCTGCCCTCTCTTGAAAGACCAGCATGTCTGTATTGGGCATGAATTCCTTCAGGGTAAGAGCTGAGTGAAATGAGAAGAAGTCCTTAAGGTGGGGCGTGTCCATGACGTTATCACCTGGGTCTTCCCACTCATCTTTTTGCCTCTAAGTTGGGGTGGAATTTTTTTTTTTTTTTTGCTTCAGTTCAGTCCCTCAGTCATGTCCAGCTCTTTGCGACCCCATGGACTGCAGCATGTCAGACCTCCCTGTCCATCACCAACTCCTGGAGTTTACTGAAACTCATGTCCATTGAGTCAGTGATGCCATCGAGCCAACCATCTCATCCTCTGTCATCCCCTTCTCCCACCTTCAATCTTTCCCAGCATCAGGGTCTTTTCCGAGGAATCAGTTCTTCATATCAGGTGGCCAAAGCATTGGGGGTTCAACTTCAACATCAGTCCTTCCAATGAATATTCAGGACTGATTTCCTTTAGGATGGACTGGTTGGATCTCCTTGCAGTCCAAGGGGCTCTCAAGAGTCTTCTCCAACACCACAGTTTAAAAGCATCCTTATACCAGAGTAAATGTTTTCTTCTGATAGAGCACACTTTTCTGCAGACTTACATCTCTGTCAAAGTTATAGAACTAAACTGGGAAGACAAAGTGTCCCATGAAAAGTAAGGAGTGACATATTTACTTACTTACATATGCCTCAATTTGATTACTTACATTACCTACCAGACCTCTGTTCGATTTGATTGTCACCCATGCTTGATTCGGGAGCTGCCTTTAGTCCTTTCATCTTTAATCCTCAAGATTCTGCCAGGACTCATGCAAGTTAACTGCATTTGCCTCTCTTTTCTAATCTCATCGTTAACTCTCTTTTTAAAATACCTAAACTGGTTGACTCCTCTCTCTCATGTTTTCTTTCATAATGTATCCTACGTAGTTTAGGTCAGATTAACCTTAAACATTGCCACTCTGATCCGGTAACTTTCTTGTACCATACTTGAAACCCTGCCTATTATAGGTCTACTTTGCCTTTCCAGGCTGATCACACCTACCCACTAGATGACTGGAATTACTTATTTCCCCATGGAATCCTCTGTTTTTTTTTTAAAGTTTCTCGCCTCGGTGCTCACCATATGCCCTTCACCTTGTGTGAAGCCTCCTTCCTCTCTGTTCTTACTCAACTGGGAACTATTTTGTTAGACACAAAAAACATTGCTTCTGTAAAACTTTCATCCCTAAGTAGTTCTGTTACTTATGATATTTTCAAGCTTTGGATGTCTTTTCTCTAACAGTGATTTGCTGTGGATCATTTAATTCACGGTTTTGTTGGTTAACTTCTACGTTCTGTCTCACCAAAGACACCATAAACATACTCAGGCCAAAGATCAAGTCTTTAATTTCTGATTTTCTTCAGTGCTACGTAAGTGAATTGATGATACTGATGATTTGTGTAGATGTTCCTTACTGTGTGAGATAAATGACTGAGATACAGATCTTATGGGAAAATTCAAAAAATTTTCTCTGAAAATGGAAATTTAAGCCTCCTATAGTTTCTCAATGTAATAATTTTTAATCGTTTGATCAATTAAGAGAGCCAGAAGTCACTCTGCTCCTTGTATGATGACTGTCTATTTGCACTGAGGGAACATTAATTACTTATGTGAATTCCATGCTCTTTTATGAACATTCTGCTGGCTTTTAAAATGTATCTCTTATCTGTTATGGAGCCATCTGTACTTCAAAACTCTGATAGAATCAACTAGGGTGAGGAACTCGGTTAGACTCTAAGATCTTGGATGGCGATTTAATTTGTTGTCTAAACTGGGACCCTTTTAGAATGTAAGGAGGCAGTGAAGAGATGAACTACTGCTATAGCAGTTGTGAACCAGGCATTTCCTGGGTGAACATAACTACATGGTAAAGCTTGACAAAACAAAGAGAACCTCATGTCTAGCCATAAGCTGACTCCTGATTCCAGGAAGCATCGGGAAACTCAAAGGACTGCCTCTTGCTCTCTACAGCTATAGTTGGCTGCTTCTAAAGTGACTCTCAGTGCTTTCCACCTCCTCCTCTTTGTGCCCCTGTAGAACCTCCTTCTTCTGAGTAGGGATGGCCCCAGGAGTTGCTTCTAAGAAATAAATTATGACAAAAGTGATCACCAGTGACTTCCGAGATTAGGTTATAAAAGACTGTAGCACGATTAGAGACAAATGACACCGAGTGTTGTTTCTAAAGATTATTTTATTATGTTAATGATAGCAGTTTTAGAAATGACGAATAAATGTTGATTTTCATTTTCAAAAAGAAAGGCCTGGATATTTGTCGTGTCTTTGCTTGCACTCTGACTTTCTAACGCTGTTGTTCTGGTTAATCCCAATGTGGCAAGAAGCTGAGGGTGACTGCTAGCCAGCACTCAGCTGGGACCTAGGTTTTGAATCCCTTATGAGTTCTAATAATTTGTCTGTAAATTATCTTCCTCTCTGTCTAGGCTTAATACTATTAATCATATCTACGTGGCACTTTTTTGTTTTAAATTTGATAAGACACCTATAACGTTGAAACAAACAATTGTGCTTAACACTCTTACTTGAGCCATGACTTATAAGAAGATGCTGCCAATATTTTAGGGATGAATTCCCGTAAGTTATTTTAGACTTACATTTTTAATAGGTCGAGGAAGTAGATTTTTGTTTCCTGTGGTCTGTGAATTATCATCATACTGAAGTTTGATCACATGCCTCTCCTGAATCTAAAGATGACTGTTTCCATTAACAATGGATTTTCTTTTATCTGCTGTTTTAAAGTGTAAAATATTTGTATATTCATAAGCTATAATGTAATAATTTAGGATTTATTAAACTTTATGCACAGATTTATCAGTGGTTATCCTCAGAAATAAATATATAACTTTTTTATTCCTGTACATCAGTGGATTATTTAGAAGCTCATCCCTCAAGTTGCTGCTTGAGTCATTAGTGATTTGCTTCATTACCAATATATTAGGCTTTTAAAAAGTTTCAAAACCAAGATAGTGAGCCTTATACTCACTAGGGATTTCATAAGAAAGTATTCACTTCCCATTCCTGCAAAGTGATGAGATGGGTAAACATCTTTTGATATTTTTTGAAAGTTCTCCTGCAGATTAAAGCTGACCTCAGCCTGAATCTTGTTTTCATTTGTTAAAACAGACTTGGTTTAAATATGGGAGATTAAAGCTGCTAAAAGCATTAGTGCAGTTAATCCACTTATTAAAAGACACTTCTTCAAGTTTATAAAGTAGCTTAGTTTCAACTTCTTAATTTCATTAGCAGAAAGCAAAGTCGTTTCCTCCTATGATCAGCATTTACTATTCACCCAATGTTGCTCTAAGCAGATGCTTAGGACCTTCCTGGGAGACAGCACTCTGTCACTCACAATGCTGGGTGAGGTAATGTGTACTTGCTCCTTAGACCTGGTATCTTCCTAACCATTTTGCATAATCTTGATTTTCTCCTAATAAGAGACTGGTTATATGGAGGTATACATGCAATAACTACAAAGGCTCATAATCTCTGCTCATTATTAAACCCCCAAAATTGCCCACAGAATTTAGCAAAGAAATCTAATAATAGATAGAAAAGCAATTACAGAGTAGAGCCATTTGTACACTTTCTTAGTTTTACATGCTGTTTACAGTGCTAAGAAGACTGCAGTGCATTTATGGATATTTGACAACTGATATTAACAATAGCATCAATTAAATAAAGCTCTAGGAAAGCTAGAAATGTTTGTTCTTATTATGATCCCAAATTTCAGAAGGAAGTGAAAATTGAATATGACTTTTTGAGAAATGAGTCACCCTTCTTCCTTCGGAGAATAGAGTTAACTATCAATATCTTTCATTTTCAGAGAGATTCAGGGGCACTAAAATGCATGCACATGTACTGTATTTGAATAACATTTTCTTTAGTTTTGTGGATAGCCATGTGGTAGTAATTTGGATACCACCCAGAGAATCTTTTGGATATGTAAGTGCTGAAGCCTTAGATACAGCGTCCACTGGCTAATCATACAGAAAAAAGGCATTTTACTTACTAGATCTAGTGTCTATTTTCTACTCTCTTTCTTAGTGAGACTTTGTAAGAACAATGTAGATGATAATATGGGGTCCTCTACCATCATTTTAAATTCAACAAATGATTTCTAAGCACCTACCAAATGCTAAGCATTGTACTCTTCCTTTGTATGTCATGTTCAAAAGTTTTATAAATAGGTCATTGTGATTCTTCATGGTTCAGTGAGCATGAACTTACGGAGAAAGCATGCAAAAAGAAGCAAAAGGTATCCTAGAAACACACAAGTATGAGCAGCATATCAGTAAATTTCTTGAAGTATAACTGACAAATAAGCATTGCACATATTTGGATGGTATAATGTGATTTTCCTTTTTTAAAGTGCACAATGTGATGATTGTGTAGCAGAATGAGAAGATATTAAGAAGAGATGGGAAGAATACACAGGAGAACTGTAGAAAAAAGAGCTTCATGACACAGACAACGACGATGGTGTGATACTCACCTAGAGCCAGACATCCTGGAATGTGAAGTCAAATGGGCCTTAGGAAGCATCACTACAAACAAAGCGAGTGGGGGTGATGGAATTCCAGTTGAGCTATTTCAAATCCTGAAAGATGATGCTGTGAAAGTGCTGCACTCAATATGTGAACAAATTTGGAAAACTCAGCAGTGGCCACAGGACTAGAAAAGTCAGTTTTCATTCCCATCCCAAAGAAAGGCAATGACAAGGAATGTTCAAACTACCACACAATTGCACTCATCTCACGACTGAGTGACTCACTTTCACTTTCGTGCACTGGAGAAGGAAATGACAACCCACTCCAGTGTTCTTGCCTATAAAATCCCAGGGACAGCGGAACCAGGTGGGCTGCTGTCTCTGGGGTCTCACAGAGTCGGACATGACTGAAGCGACTTAGCAGCAGCAGCACATGCTAGCAAAGTAATGCTCAAAACCCTCTAAGCCAGGCTTCAGCAATACGTAAACCATGAACTTCCAGATGTGCTTGCTGGATTTAGAAATGGCAGGGGAACCAGAGATCAAATTGCCAACATCCTCTGGATCATTGAAAAAGCAATAGAATACCAGAAAAACATCTATTTCTGCTTCATTGACTTTGCCAAAGCCTGTGACTGTGTGGATCAAAACAAACTGTGGAAATTTCTTCAAGAGATGAGAATACCAGACCATCTGACCTGCCTCCTGAAAATCTGTATGCAGGTCAAGAAGCAATGGTCACCCTGCTTATTTAACTTACATGCAGAGGACATCAGTCAAAATGCCAGGGTGGATGAAGCACAAGCTGGAATCAAGACTGCTTCAAGAAATATCAATAACCTCAGATATGCAGATGAAACCACCCTTAAGGCAGAAAGCGAAGAAGAACTAAAGAGCCTCTTAGTAAAAGTGAAAGAGGAGAGTGAAAAAGTTGGCTTAAAGCTCAACATTCAGAAAACTAAGATCATAGCATCCAGCCCCATCACTTCATGGCAAATAGATGGGGAAACAATGGAAACAGTCAGAGACTTTATGTTTTGGGGGGCTCCCAAATCACTGCAGATGGTGACTGCAGCCATGAAATTAAAAGACACTTGTTTCTTGGAAGAATAGCTATGACCAACCTAGACAGCATATTAAAAAGCAGAGACAAAGGTCCATCTGGTCAAAGCTATGATTTTTCCAGTAGTCATGTATGATGTGAGAGTTGTACTGTGAAGAAGGCAGTGCTAGAGAATTGATGCTTTTGAACTGTGGTGTTGGAGAAGACTCCTGAGAGTCCCTTGGACTGCAAGGAGATCCAACCGGTCCATCTTAAAGAAGATCAGTCCTGAATATTCATTGGAAGTACTGATACTAAAGCTGAAACTCCAATACTTTGGCCACCTGATGTGAAGAACCGATTCATTCAAAAAGACTCTGATGCTGGGAGAGATTGGGGGCAGGAGGAGAAGGGGACGACAGAGGATGAGATGGTTGGACGGTATCACCGACTCTATGGATAGGAGTTTGAGTAAGCTCTGGGAGTCGGTGATGGACGGGGAGGTCTGAGGTGCTGCAGTCCATGGGGTTGCAAAGAGTTGGACATGCCTGAGTGACTGAACTGAACTGAATGTGATGATTTACTGTATGTATACATTTTGGGGAATCTATTGCATAGTATGGTCATTTTAGTTGACAGTACTCTATTGTATCCTTGAAATTTGCTAAGAGAGTACATTTGCTAAGAGTTATCATTGCAGGAAAAGGCAACAATATATTACTTATACAGAGGTATATAAAATCATGTAGTTTCATATTCAAACATTGGAACCACATTTTTCTGTCTCAGTCTAATCTTGAAGTCAAGTTGTCATGTTGCCTGATGGCAAAAATGTCCTGTCACTCAATTCTGGATTCTCCAAATTAGATCCATTTAAAATGCAGTAAACAGGATTTTTCCTTGCCTTCTTCCAGCGACTGGCCTGAAAAACTGAGAGATTAGAGGTAGTCATAGCTTTGGGTTCAGGGAAGTGGCCTGTCCCTGGGTTGAGGCTTCTCTTTTTGGTTCTGCTCCAGTTTTTGTATTTTTCCTTGGGGCCACAGTTTGTGCCATGCTTTAGGGTGGAGTCCTCCTCGTGCGATATTCTTTCAAGCTTTCTGCTTCTCGAATATAGTGCCCGATTCTGGGCAAAGGAGAAGGAACTGCTGCTTCCCAAGCTGAGTCTGGGCCCATGGGTGCTGACTGAGCCTGACAGAGTCCCACCTGCCCATGCAACTCATCCAACCTCTGATTGATCATCCGCCCTGCTGTAGAAGGTAGGGAGTTCTTTGTAAGACAACTGAGAAACACTCAAGTAGAGCCTTGGTATAGTTTTAGATCCCCATATGTACCTGGAACTCATTTATTAACTTATTTTTAACATCAAGAATTTAGGTTATGTGATCTGGTTCTGCTAATACTTGTCATAATGGTAATCTTATGTCAAGTGGCCAAAATAGGGTAGAATTATAGGATAACAGTATAACAGAAAAAAAGAATAAAACACATCGACTAATACTTTGTAGTATTAAATGGCTCCTCCCTGGTGGCTCAGAACTAAAGAATTGCCTGCCAATGTGGAGACGTGGGTTCAACCCCTGGGTCAGGAAGACTCCCCTGGGAGAAGGAAATGGAAACTCACTCCAGTGTTCCTGCCTGGGAAATTCCATGGATAGATGAGCCTGGTGGACTTCAGTCCATGGGCTCACAAAAGAGTCGGACTTAACTTGCCGACTAAAGCAACACCAGCAACAGCATCAATAAAGCACTGCAGAACTTCCTTGGCAGTGCAGAGGTTCAGGCTTTGCCTTCCGAGCAGGGCGTGTGGGTTCTATCCCTGGTTGAGGGGCTAAGATCCCACCTGCCTCCTGGCCAAAAAATCAGAATAGAAATGCAGAAGCAATATTGTAGCAAATTCAGTGAAGATTTAAGGAAAGTTGTTTAAGGGTCATTGAATGTATTAGCAAATTGCCTTAGTGTTGCCTTGAGGCTTCACAGGTTAATTGTCAAACTTTGAGCAAGTATTAACAGCTTAATCAGGCTTCCTTTGTAACTCAGATGGTAAAAATCTGCCTACAATGCAGGAGACCTGGGTCAATCCCTGGGTTGGGATGTTCCCCCGTTCCCGTTCCCCGGAGAAGGGAATGTATTCTTGCCTGGAGAATTCCAGGCTAACACACAGAACGTGTTAACTGAGCGGCTAACACCCAATAACTTAGCTTCTCTAAGCCTTTTTCTTTATCTGAAAGATGTAAATAATAATAGCACCTAAGCCATAGAATTGTAAGTAATATATTAAAGTGTTTGACACACGAAGGGTTTTTTCATGGTTGGCATAGCAATGGGTCTATCACATTAACCAATTATGATTTAATGGGACCCATATAATATCATTTTTCTATTATTCATTTTTCTTTTTTCCTATTTTCTTGCACCATTGAGACAAGTATTAACAACTTATTTCTCATCTTCATTGCTAAGACACTATAGAAATCCAGTTTACGAGATACTGTGTTTTAAGTGGTGGGACAGTTACAAGGCTGGCAACACAGTTTTCAACTTAGACCCTGTGTGGTTGATCACTCAGTCATGTCTGACTCTGAGACCCCATGGACTGTAGTCCACCAGGCTCCTCTGTCCATGGGATTCTCCAGGCAAGAACACTGGAGTGGTTTGCCATGCCTTCCTTCAGGGGATCTTCCCAACCCAAGGATCAAACCCAGGTCTCCCACATTACAGGCAGATTCTTTACCATCTGAGCCACCAGGGAAGCCCAAGAATACTAGAGTGGGTAGCCTATCCCTTCTCCAGGGAAATTCCTGACCCAGGAATCAAACCGGAGTCTCCTGCATTCCAGGCAGATTACTTACCACCTGAGCTACTTAGATCCTAGTGCTTTATAATAGTTTTGTCTGATAGACAGTGAATTGAGTGCCACAATTCAGTCCTGACTAAAACCATAGAGTAATTTTGCATTAATCAGATTTTTGATGTGCCAGGGTGAGAAAAAATTCAAATCTTTGAAACCTTGGAAAGAGATAAACAAGTACAAGTCAAAAGCATCCCCCCCCCCTTAATTTTTAAGGTGCTGCACCAAGAAGCATACGGCTAGATCGAAAGCAACTCAAAGATGTCAACAGTGAAAAGCTTTCTAAACCTCTACAGTCACATTAAAGATGAAACTCTTTCAAACTTGAAATTTAAAGCAATCAGTGTTTCTTTCATGCCCAGAGTTGGGGAAGATAGCTTTTTCTTTAGCAGATTAAAAGAAGGTTACGTTAGCTGCTATAGCAGACAAATCCCCAGATGAGGAATGGATCAAATGTGAGTGTTTACTCTTCACGCAGGTAAAGTGCAGAAGAGATGTTTTGATGAGAGGGCGGCTCTGTTCAAAGCTCTGATTCAGGCACTCAGACTCCTCCCTCTCAAACTCTGCATCTCCAGCCCGTGGGTCTCCAGGGCTGCTGTGTCTTATCTGCTTCCTCAGGATACTGTCGTCATCACTTAGGCTGCTTGTGTCCCTGCAGAAGTAAGGCTGACTGCTATAATTTCAAAGAAGGGCTTAAACTGTTTTAAGCAACAATTTAATGTATTCTGGCAGTATGTATGTATGTTTTACCTGGAACTCTTTTAACCAATTCTCCTCTTTCTTCCTTGCTAAAATTCTTGGGTATTTTGTGCCTCGGACAAAATTTAGTCAAGTCCCCAAATGTAGGGTTATATTCCCTCAAATCAGCATGATGTCGTTCTTGGAGCTATGTTTGTATACAATGACCCAGTGGAAAAAATCATTTTTGAATTGCTCATTTTGCTAAAATTATTTGCTTGGAGCATCTAAAATGACGAGGTAGTTGAAAGCTTTCCATTATTCTTTAAATTGTCTAAAGATCTACCTAGATAAATCTTTTCTTATCTATTGAGACTAGATCTTGAAGAAATGTAAGATTGCCTTTAAATTTTATTAGACTTAGACATTTTTAATTGGAAGGAAAACACTCAGAAGCTGAGAAGCGTTTTCTGTAACAAAATGAAACAGGTTTGTTTGGCATGCAGTGGCTAAATAATTTGTCTCTGCCATGAAGATGGTTGAAATAAATCATATCGAAAGGCAATGTGTTGATAGTAGTAGAGAAGTCTGAGTAATATGGATGAAATGAGCAAATGTATAATGCAAATACTTTTAAGCCACAGAACAGAAATTTATATACTTTTATTTTAGAGTGGTGAGATATTTGAGCTCGAAGTGTTAACTATGTAAGATAATCATGTCATATATTTATTTGAGCTAAATTTCTCACCAAAGCCAATCTCAGGGTTTATGTTATATTTGGCTAATTACCTTGGGGCCATAGCAATGTATATAGAAATGTTTTTGTTGAATTGTAGTAATTTTGTTAGTAGTTTTTGTCATTTTCTTCCTTTGCTTTGTTCTCAGAATGAGAGTTTTTAAATTGATAGCTTTATTTACACCCCAAGGAGAAAATGTTTACTATGATAGAGTTTGACTTACGCAGTTTTATTGCCCTTGAGATATTCAGTTTCCGTCCTGATGAATTAGGTACGAGATTTTCTCATGAATAGATATTGAACATCCTAAAGTATCTGATACAAGGGAAAAATGAACCCTAGTATATGCATTCGGAAACTGCTTCTGTCACCTTTAAATAAGACAGTCACCCTAGCGCTGTGCTAAACCTAATTTCCCAATTTTATTTTGGTTTGTAATTGTTTTTGGAAAATTTCTAACATTTGTATAACAAGGTAAAGGATTTCATTGCTATGTGTGACATCTCTAAATATTACTCTTTTTCCCTGAAATGAATATAGATTATGATGGACATCTAGTGCTACAGGCCATGCTGTTAAGCCGAACAAGAATTACCAAGTGAATCAACAGTTATTTCCCAGGTACTTTTTTAAGTGGGAATATAGCAGTGAAAAAGCTCCTTGGAGATAAAGCAGAGAGAGCTCTCTACAGCCTGAATATCAGGGAAGAAACTGACCTTGTTTATGATGAATCCAATAAGGCTAGACCTCCAACTGTAAATCTTAAACCCCAAGCAAGTTACCTTGGATTGTTTAAATTCTTCCAATCCGTCAAGTCTCACATCCGACACCGATTATAATTTTCACCCCCCCTTTCTCCCAATTATAATAGCAACAACATATCCTCAAACAGCATTTGTCCTATAGAGCAGACTTAATTGATTTCTGAGCCTAAAAATCTATGCTTTCACAAGACTGTTTTCTCTAATAATCACCTCTAATCTTCTTGGATATAAGATTCTTTCCTATTTTCTTTGTTTGTTTTGGGGAAAGCTTTTCCCTAAAGAAGGTAACATAGTGAAAATTGTCAGGGAATAAGAACTTTGTTTCTTAGGGGTAGAGGGAAACTCTTTCGGGGTACAGGGAAATTCTCTGATAGAAAGGAAAGCTGTAGGTGGGGAATAGCTAGGTGACCAGTCGGTGTCACATGAACAATAATGAGCTTCACAGTCTGGTTGGGGAAGGCCGGGGGTCAGTGGCCTTATGACAAGTTTTAGAAAATGGAAACAAGGGGCGCAGAAAAGCTAAGTGACTTGCTCCCAAACTGAGGTCACAGTTGTCATTAGGGATAATTTCATAAGCCAACCTTTGAATATCATCTCTTAGGAAAATACAGAAGGAGAATTGGATAAGAAGCAACTGGGGAAATCAAGGGAATGACAGTAGATATGCTAAGACAGAGTTAAGGAATTAAGAGTTAGAGACGAGGGAGAACTGGGAAATATTGTATGATGAGCAACAGAGTATTTTTGGATCTGGAAGGAAGGATAAGCGTCAAGAAGCACTAAAGCTCTTCCTGATATCGTATTGTACTCTTGTTTAATTGCAACACACAAAATGGGTAGTGTTTCTATGCTACTACAAATGTTGCTGAAGTCTGTAGTTAGCATCTTCATATGTATGCATTAGTATACGATATTTGTTTTCCTCTTTCTGACTGACTTCGCGCTGCATCACGATTCTTTAAAAAAATCCCTCCATGTGTTCAGAAGCACTGAGCCTTTTCTATGTGTCTGCCTCTGGGTAAGTACTGAGAGTTGAAGCGGGGATGGTGAGAGTGGGCACCCTCACCTTGTTTCTGATCTCAGAGGAAATGTGTTCAGGTTTTCACCACTGAGAATAATGTTTGCTGTGGGGCTGTCACACATGGCCTTTATTAGGTTGAGGTAGGTTCCTTCCATGCCCATTTCTAGAGAGTTTTTTCACCAAATAGTCTTACTAGAAAAATTACACCAGTTTACCCTCTCATAGTTGTATGATTAAGTCATGAGAACATTTATAATTTTTCTACTTGGTCAACTATTGAATATATTACCCGAATCTGGTACTGAAAAACAAAATCAAAAAAATTAAAAATGGCTCTTCTAATTATAAATGTTCTCAGTGACTTAGTTTAGTTTCTCAGCCTCATTATGGAAAGTTCATCTTAAGATATTTCCCCCCTTTGAATGTATGCATGTTAAGGGAAATCTAATCCTGATGATTTTTATACACTGTGAGACCTGTTCTCCACATCTCAACAGGGCTAAAGAAGTAAGAGTCATCACTCTCATTAACTCATCAACCTGGAAGATGAATTTAAGTCTAATTGTCCAAGTTAAGGCTCTGATACTATGTTGTTTCTTTACTTCTCCCTTCCCTGTGACTTCATTTATCTATCATAAGACCATCACTGGTAGTCTTCAAAAATTGTTGGAAATCATATCTTTAATTGGCTTTTATTTCCTGAGTTTCAGTAGAAAGAAGATATTTCACTATGGACATGGGTATTAGCTAGTGTTGAGACAGTGAATTTATATTGGCTCAAATTCACTTTAAATAAAAAAAAATTTATATAAGTTACCAGAATTCACCCTGGAAACTGTTCTTGTGTATTAAACTTCTCCTTCTATATAAGGTAAAATAATTTAAAAATAGACCTTTATTTTTTAAGAAGAATGCACTAAAATTATGTTAGACTCAGATGGTTGGNTAGTGTTGAGACAGTGAATTTATATTGGCTCAAATTCACTTTAAATAAAAAAAAATTTATATAAGTTACCAGAATTCACCCTGGAAACTGTTCTTGTGTATTAAACTTCTCCTTCTATATAAGGTAAAATAATTTAAAAATAGACCTTTATTTTTTAAGAAGAATGCACTAAAATTATGTTAGACTCAGTTGGTTGGCTTATTGATGACATAGATCAGGACAAAGAATAAAGCTTTTCCTTTTGCTTCCTTTGTTAATAAGGTTAGTAACTACAGAAGATGTGGAGTTGTGGAGCTTGTTTTACCCTGTCAGTTTTTAACAGTTTTTCTTTTTTCTGGTGTCTTCCATTGGTAGCTAGTCAATGAGCTTGGTGAGATGCATGCAGAAGATTTAGGTTGCTGTTGCATTATTATATTTTATTATTATCACATATTTAAGAATAAAAATTTTAATCACAATATTTATGAAGCACTTCTGCATACATTACTTATTTCATCTGAAAAGGATTAATAAAAAATCCTGTTTATCAGGGAAAGACAGTGGATGCCTTTATATTTTTACTTAATATAATTTGTTTTATAACTGTTGAATCAGCTGTATAAATATTTTACATTTCAAATTGTTGAAGATCCTCTATGTCATTTTTCAAAAACTGAATTTAATCTACTTTGCCCTTCTGAGGCATGAAATCTGTTTCCATCCCAACAAGTTGTGATATTTTTGGAATATTAATTCGATATAAAAGATAAGTCTGGTATTTTATAAAACTTAAGATATAAACAGTCTCTAGTATCAGTACAAAAGATAGTAAGGAAGCTAACGTTAATGTGGTACAAACTGTAAACAATATAAACAGAAGATTTTGTTGGGAAGTACTTATATGCCGTGAGAATGTATGAGTTGGACAGAAAGTTATCAAAATCAAAAGTTAAAATAATGTTACTATGGAAACTGATTGGCATTATCATTGGACAGCCAGTTCCAATTTTGTTTGCTGCTTATCATACTGTACTTGATAATATCTTTGCATTCAGAATCAACCTCAGGAATCTCTCTGTCTTCTTGGTAGTAATATTTTCACTAGCTCTTGAGGACAATTCCTAACATTTTCAAAGAGTCAGGTGCAATGACTTGTACTAATACTCATGTAAATCAATGTTTTTGAGGAGAAAAATCTGTAATTTATTTTGGGCCCTGTGAAAGGGTACTTATGGTGATTCACAAAGAAGGCAGGTAAGTAGTTCATTCTCATGTCTCAAAATGATCATTTTATCAATAACTCATCTTTGGTGGTTTAGTTGTTAAGTCATGTCTGACTCTCGTGACCCCATGGACTGTAGCCTGCCATACTCCTCGGTCCATAGGATTCTCCAGGCAAGAGTACTGGAGTGGGTTGCCATTTTCTCCTCCAGGGGATCTTCCCATTCTAGGGATCGGGCCCACATCTCCTGAATCTCCTGGTTTGTAGATGGAGTCATTACCCACTGAGCTGCCTGGGGAGAGCCCTGCTCCTGACCTTGGGTAGGACTACTTAGTTCATTTACTGTGTCCGGTTCAGGCCCTCAGGGCACATGTCCTACAGTGGCTGTGGTCCCTGAGAGAGTCAAAATGCCACTTAAACTTGCTTCTGGAGTCCCAGAAATTAGCGTGATTCCAGGCTGAGATCATAACAAAGGCTGATATGGATTCTGGTTTATTAGGTAATTTTTCTTTAACTCTCAACTAGTTATTATGCTACTTTTTTTTTCAGATTGTTTTTANTGATGCTAAAGCTGAAGCTCCAGTACTTTGGCCACCTCATGCGAAGAGTTGACTCATTGGAAAAGCCTCTGCTGCTGGAAGGGATTGGGGGCAGGAGGAGAAGGGGACGACAGAGGATGAGATGGCTGGATGGCATCACGAACTTGATGGGCGTGAGTCTGAGTGAACTTCGGAAGTTGGTGATGGACAGGGAGGCCTGGCATGCTGTGATTCATGGGGTCGCCAAGAGTCGGACACGACTGACTGAACAGAATGCTGCAGAAATTGATAATTCTTTCTTCTGCTTCTCTCTCTGTTTGTGAATGAAATAATATTTTGNGGCGTGAGTCTGAGTGAACTTCGGAAGTTGGTGATGGACAGGGAGGCCTGGCATGCTGTGATTCATGGGGTCGCCAAGAGTCGGACACGACTGACTGAACAGAATGCTGCAGAAATTGATAATTCTTTCTTCTGCTTCTCTCTCTGTTTGTGAATGAAATAATATTTTGATAAAATTGTCCTGAAAGTAAGCATTAATTAGATGAGAAGACATTGTGTCCTTTTTTCTTAGTAAACTGTGAATCATGAATAAGTCTGTGGTTTAAGGCTAAAAATAAACCAATCTTTGTAGGTGGGTGCTGGGTCATTTGGATTTAATAGATAAAAATCTTCAGTTGATAAGGAACCAAATTCCCCTCAGGTCTTATGTATTAATCTTTAATCCATTTTGAGTTGATTTTTGTGTCTGATATAAGAAAAGGCTTTAATTCGTACTTCTGAGTATAGATATCCAGTGTTCCAGCATCAGTTGTTGAAAAGACTGTTCTTCCCTCATTGTGTATTCTTGGCATCATTGTCAAAGACGAATTTATCAAATATGGGTGGGTTGTTTTCTGGGCACTCTTTTCTGTTCCACTGGTCTTTGTTCTGATGTTTTTGCCTGTTTTGTACTGTTTTAATTACTGTAGCTTTATTGTTTTCTTGTAGTATTGTACAAACACCATAGCTGTGACGTTCCACAAAATTTTCAAATAGCTCTGAAGGAGTCACTGAATCACAAAAGAACTGATGACAAAAATATTGTAAATACTACAGTTCAGGAAAAATACAACTCAGAATAACAGTTACAGTGAAAATAATGAGTAGAGTCCTTTGAATGTAAAGATGTGAGTCTTTCTTTTTGGGGATTCAAATGCAGTGTGAATTTGTTGGTGTTATTTCTATACAAATAGTCAAAAATGAAAGTATCAAGTAATCAAATAATACATTTTTTGGCTGTTTGGTTTCATTAGCTTGCTCTACTTGTCCTGAGAACACAGTAGAAAATATTGTTTTTTTTTTTTTAAAGTCTTATGACTCATTAAAATTTTGCATAGTAAAAAGCACTGTAAGTTTTATGATAAACCCATTAATTTGTCATCTTAAACAAGTTTAAAATATTGCTTTCCTGCTTCACAACTAAGGTGTCCATCAAAGTTTCACTCTGTAAATACAGTCACAGGTTATACTTTTTTCAAGAAGATTGTAAACATAGCTGTCAATAATGACAGATATTTTGTTCAGAGACTAAGCAGAGTATTCCGGTTAATAAGAGCATGCTGCTGCTGCTGCGTCACTTCAGTCATGTCCGACTCTGTGTGACCCCATAGACGGCAGCCCACCAGACTCTCCCATCCCTCGGATTCTCCAGGCAAGAACACTGGAATGGGTTGTCATTTCCTTCTCCAATGCATGGAAGTGAAAAGTGAAAGGGAAGTCGCTGAGTCGTGTCTGACTCTCCGTGACCCCATGGACTGTAGCCCATCAGGCTCCTCCGTCCATGGGATTTTCTAGGCAAGAGTACTGGAGTGGGGTGCCATTGCCTTCTCCGATAAGACAGCATATAAGGCATGTAATTATGTAACTATCACATGTCTCCCAGTTAGATATTTCACATTTAAGTTGAACACAGTTGGTAGTGTACAGTATGTGATTTTGTTCTTAGTATCTAATGAAAAAGAGCTTGTAACCCTACTAAGTGCTCTTTTCATATTAAAGGAAAAGAGTACAATGAATTTTGAGCAGGCTTGAAGAAATACTATTGAGACTAGTCTTAATGCAGTCCAGCTACATAGTAGGAAAGTATGATGCTACCAACATCAGGTCACCAAATAATTTTTACTTTATAGTCATGTGGCCTGAGGGCTATAGCTAATTTTGGTGAATGTATTTCCAGCCCACCAACCTGACAGACATGGTCAACTTTGGTAATCCAAACGTCTGAATGTCTTTTCTCACGTGTGTGTGTGTGAGCTCAGCCGCTTTGGTCATGTCTAACTTTCCCTGCCAGGCTCTGTCCATGGGATTCTCCAGGCCAGAATACTAGAGGCCCTCAGAATACCAGGAGATACTGGTATTGCCAGGCCCTCTTCCAGGAGATACTCCTGACCCAGGCATCAAACCCGCATGTCCTGCGTCTTCCGTGTTGTGGGTAGATTCTTTAACCCCTGAGCCACCTGGGGAGCCCAGCTTTTCTCACAAACTTCCATTATTTCTCCTCCATTATAACATACAGAAAAATGATGTGATCAAAATAATGTACTTCATGAACACTGTTTGTAGGCCAGTTTGTATTCATCCAGGGATAAAAGGATACCATGACTCTTCTCTTCCACCTTACTTATATTTTAGAGTCTGCATCAAAGGTTGGGGTCAGGGAGTAGGCCAGAAGGCACTTGTTAAGGTGTGTAGTCTGGCTTCAAAATGGGGCTGCATGTCCTCTAAAAGCCATACATGGGAGAATAGCTGTCATTCACAGCTTGTCTCCTGCGGATGACTGATTTTGAAAACAGGTAGTGAAATTTGGGTGTATGAATAGTCTTTGAGTGGGTGTGCATTCAATCTGTTTGTGGAGGAGTGAGGAGCAAGAGTGTGGCTACTTTCCCGTTTGAAAGAATACTGTCAAAGGGCAAGGTGTTTATAGGAGTTAATGAATTGGCGGATGATGTCTGATTTGCCAAACCTCAGAGCCATTATCCTTAACCACTGTGCGCTGGTGTAATAGCAAGAAAACAAGTGAAAATGGAGCAGGAGAATAAATGTCGTCTTGCTAGAGAATTTAATTTTGGAAAAAATAGAGGTACATAATTTTTTAAAAAGTGTGTAAAGCTGTAGAATGAGGTCTGCATCCAGCCTGGAATGGTAATGATAGATACAATAGGGAGATAACATGGATAAGGCAAAAGGGAGCCTTCTTTCAGGTCCTGCTATAGGAAGAGTGATTATACAACTTTCCTTCTAATCCATCACTTATATTCCCTTTAATACATTTTTAAAACAATAGATATTATCTACTACTTTGACATTTTCTGAGTTACTTATGAGTTTTATCAATTGAATATGAATATAATTAATATGCAGCATTATGTTGAACCAGTAAGTTAGTACATTTAAATTACAATAATCTTTCAAGCAATGGTAAATATAGTTTTGATTTTTTTCTCTTTTTATTAAATAAACTTTTTGGCAGGACTTAAGAAAGTGAATTCTGTTCCTAGGTATTAAATCAGGAAGTTACTGATTTAATCAGAACTTTAATCAATACTGCACATCTCCACCTTGCCAATCCCATCATGGGAATTCCGATTGGGTAGGTTTCGGGTAGGGTGCAAGCTGTTGTACAAGGAAAAAAATTCACTCGGATCTGTTTGCATTTGTGAATGCAAGATGATTCCAGATGCAAGATGTGAAGACAAGATGATTCCAAAATTTCATTATCACCATAGTACTGTAATTCTCTCATTTTCAGACCACTTCAGAAGATAACAATTGTACAACTGCTCATCTTTTTCTGTTGGTAACATATCTTCAAACCTATTCTTACTTCCTTATGTGTCCTCCAGTGTTTTCATCTATTTACCAAAATACTTCTGTTTCTAATTGAATCATTAGTTATAGCCATGCACACATATTTGAAGTTTCATAACAAGTATGTGTATATATCCACATGTATATATCAATATGTGTATAATACACATATACATACACACATGTACACACACATACATATCTGTAAAAGAAACCTTGCTTCTCTCATCTACATTATTATATCACTTATCTTGTGCACTTTCAGACAAAAATAGCAAGGGGAAATGCTTGTATGTTATGCTAAGACTACTGTGGAATATACCAAAGTATCCCGGGTTACCAGTTGGGTAAACATAACCTTTTAAGCACACAGTCGAAACTGAAAATGTTATCAACGTCGAGGCTTAATAGTGTGCACCTGAATTGAAATATACCATGTTTATTAGCATCATTATTAAGATTTTTTTCAATTGCCACACATAATAATACAGCTATTTCTTATTTTAAGAATGTATTGTAAAAAGTCCTCTTACAATACCATAATATTTGCTCTATTATTGATGTGCTCTTCAAGTTAGGCATTGCATCAACATTTTAATATTATTAGAATAATCTAGAATTATAATGATATACCAAAAGCATACTCCTTTAATTCTATAATTTACTGTTGGTAGTTTAGTTCTTTACCTACACATTTAAATGAAAATCTATTATTTTAGTGCTGTAGTAAAGCAAATTTATGATGGCATAACTGGATGTTTCTCATGCAAAGCACTTGGGATCCTGAAGGTAAGTCTACATTTTTCACCTTCTTCCTTGTGTATGTTCATATACCTCCAGCAATGCTAAATGGCTTCAAACAATTATCTTATACAATTTCCCTCCGACCTTTTACATAAAGATCTTACAGACTAGTAAGGTATAATGCAATTTTATCAGACATCTTAATGACACCACCATCACTAATAACCTTTTTTTATTAATTTATTTATTTTAGTTGGAGGCTAATTACTTTACAGTATTGTGGTGTTTGCCATATAGCGACATGAATCAGCCATGGGTGTACATGTGTCCCCCATCCTGAACCCTCCTCACACCATCCCTCTGGGTTGTCTCAGAGCACCAGCTTTGGGTGCCCTGCTTCATGAGTCAAATTTACACTGATTATCTATTTTACAAATGGTAATATACATGTTTCAGTGCTATTCTCTCATATTGTCCCGCCCTTGCCTTCTCCCACAGAGTCCAAAAGTCTGTTCTTTACATCTGTGTCTCTTTGCTGAATAACCTTTGTCTCTTATATCCCTCTTGGAATCCCAAAAGAACTTGAATAATCAAAACCACCCTATTTACATATCATTAAACAACTTGGAGCCTCCATGAAATCTTGGATGATCATGCTAGAATGGGAGGAAGACAATTACGTGGTATTTACAGAATATAAAATGAACTTGAATTTATATTGCGTCTTTCAGGTGAGTTCAAAGACATATCTAGCAGTGTTAAGGGATGAACAAAATGTTGCATTTTAAAGTACTATTAAAAAGCTTAAATTATTTTGCTGAAATAAAACTATGTGAATAATATTTTTGGGTGATACCCTTTTTATTTGATAATGAGTGCAGAGGGCTTTTATTTGATCTCCACTTCTCTCTCTCTCAGAACTCTGTTCAAGGATAGTCAAACATCCTTAGGCATCTGTAACTCACTTCTGTTCCCTATCTAGTTTAAATGAGCACTTCTAGAAATACTATCAGAGGTTGCTTCCGACTTGCTGACTCACTTCTCAGTGATTGATGATGCTGGAATTGTTGCTGTTTTTATTCACTCTTTCACCTCTTTGTGCATTGCTGTGTGAAACCTATCACTGGTAGCTGAAACCCTGAAATCAGTGGTGTGCTTCTGCTATCTCTTTTCCATTCTCTTACTATTAATAACTGCTTTGTTGTCTGATGGTCTCAAAATGGTGTGTGGTGGATCGTGTCCAGGAAGTCTTTTTCACTCTCTTGTGTTTTTACCTTAATATGTGGTCGTGTAAAATGAGTACAATCTGCCTGGATTTGATCCTGGTTCTCCTAGTTGATTTCTGTGAGATGAACAGGCATTTCTAACTCATTATTTACTTATGAAATATTCATTGAAATATAGTTAATTTATAATATTGTGTTAGTTTCCAGTATACTAAAAGTGATTCATATATATGTATAAAATATTCTTTCTTTACATTGTTTTCCTTTATAGGTTACTGCAGGGTATTGAGTATAGTTCCCTGTGCTACACAGTAGGTCCTTGTTAGTTATCTGTTTTATATATAGTAGTATGTATATTTTAATCTCAGACTCCTAATTTATCTTCCCTCTCCCTGTTATTCCCTTAGGTAATCACAGATTTGTTTTCAATGTCTGTGGGTCTACTTCTGTTTTGAGTATAAGTTCATTTGTATCATTTCTTCTTTAGACTCCACATATAAGCAAGGTTATACGATATTTGTCTTCTTTGGCTCACTTCCCTTAGTATGATAATCTCTGGGTCCATCCATGTTACTGCAAATGGCATTATTTCATTCTTATGGCTGAGTATAGTCCATTGTATATACCTGCCACATCTTCTTTGTCCTTTCAGCTGTTGATGGACTTTTAGGTTGCTTCTGTGTATTGGCTATTGTAAATAAAGCTGTTATGAACACTGGGGTGCATGTATCTTTTCAAATGATGTAATGTAGATTAATGGGAACACTAGTGATACTAATCTCAAAGTGGGATTGTGAGAATTAAATGAATTATTGTATTCAAAGCTCTTAGAATAGTGCCTGACATAGCTCTCATGACATATGCCTTTAAAATGATTTACAAAGACCAGCTTTCTTTTCCCTTATTCAACAGCATTTATGAAGCACCAAATATGAGTGCTTCATAAGCAGTGGCTAGAGCTGAGAATGCAACTGGGATGCACCATACATGGCCTTTGCAATATTAATATTTAGAGTCCATTGAGAGGGCAAACAGTACAATGACCACCCAGCAGTGTGGTAGGTCTTCTAAGGGGGGAGACTGAAGTGCTAGCTGGAGGGAATGGGACAGTTGAAAACTCCTCAATATTTTTGTTCCAAATGATCCAGTGATAATATTTTTGAAAAATTATTAATATATTCATTAACACTTTTCATCACATTTCTTGGGTGACAAATATAATCCAGATTCCTGGAAAATGCAGTTTTTATTTTTTATGTCATCAGATTAAATTACCTCCAACCCATTATTTATACAGTTATCTGCCAACCCCTGGGGCACGCTCCAGTCTCTTGAAGATTGTGACTCATAATTCACTCTTTGTATTAATATATCTAATTCTATTTCTGTTATGTCTAATTGATTTTAATATTACCCTATTTTATCCTGGTCTTTCCTTGTGGCTTAGCTGGTAAAGAATCTGCCTGCAATGTGGGAGACCTGGTTTCTATCCCTGGGTTGGGAAGATCCCCTGGAGAAGGGAAAGGCTATGTACTCCAGTATTCTGGCCTGGAGAATTCCACAGACTGTATAGTCTGTGGGATTGGACACAACTGAGCGACTTTCACATTCATTTTCATCTTGGTCGCTCAGTCCCTGGGTGTGCTTTCCTTTAATGATCTTGTCTTTCACCATATTCCAGCAACTACCTTCCATGGTCAAAAAATATGTCTTGCCATTACCCATGCAAGCCCTAAATATTCTCATCCTGTTGTTCAGGCACCCAGTCATGTCCAACTCTTCGTGACCCCATGGACGGTAACATGCCGGGCCTCATACTGTGTAAAGCAATGAACATCAGTGATACTGTAGACTGTGATGGTCAGAAACCTGGGATCCCTTTAGATTGGATGCCTCTGGCTAGAGGGCCCTCACAAAGCTGCAGACAAGGTGTTGGCAAGGGCTCCAGTCTCCTGAGGTTTTAACAGGGAAGGGTCTGTTTCTAAGCCCACTCATATGATTGTCAGTAGGCCCCAGTCTCTGCTGGCTATTGATGAGACATAGTGATAACTTGCCATGTGGACCCTTCAAAGGCAGCTCAAAACATGGCTGCTTGTTTCTCCCAGAGTGAGGGCTGAGAGAGAGTGATTAATATCATAGTCTTTCTAGAACCTAATTTCAAAAGTGCCACCCTTTCGCTTTTGCCACGTGTGTTCCCTCAGTCGTGTCTAACCCTTTGCAGCCCCGTGGACTGTAATCCCCCTGGCTCCTCTGTCTATGGAGTTTTCTAGGCAAGAATACTGGAGTGAGTTGCTACTTCTTTCTCCAGGGGATCTTTATGACCCATGATCAAACCCACGTCTCCTGCATTGGCAGGTGCGTTATTTACCACTAATGCCATCTGGGAAGCATGCGTTCTTCATTAACGTTAACTAGGTCAAGCACACCTAGTTAATTTAAAATGGGATTACATTACACAGGACTAATAGGGAGCAGAGGTCTTCGGCAGTTACCTTAGAGGCTGTCTCCCACACCCTTGCTTCTCTCCTCAAATTTTGAAACTTTCCTTTTCTACTCTGTTTCATCTGATGACCTTCAAGACCTCCATAGGTTGCCACCACTTTATCTACCTACCTTTATGTCCTATTTTCTACCTTCCTGTCACTGTGGACAAGGTGTCCTTCCACACCTAACCTAAGGACAGCCTCCCTACTTGTGTTCCAGAGCCTAAAGTGTTTTGCATAGTCAAGAATATTGCTCCAAAAATTCTCCCCTCGTTTTTCTGCATCATCAAATTTTCTTTCTCAGTTGGATTTCATGTCATTATGTAATTTCTCTGTCTTCAAAACTCTCTTGATTTCACATCCTTTCTAGCTCCTGCCCCATTTCTGTGCTTCCCTACTTGAACATTACTTTGAAAAATGTGTTTCTATTCTTTATCCCAATCCATCTCTTCCTGTACCTTCTACAATACTTGTATTGCACTAGGAATTTTCTCCTCTTGGTATCCTTAATGGCAGAAATTGTTATAATTCTTTATACAGTATAGAGAAAGCAGATGGATATGGGCAGGGTAAATAATTTTGAAGTAAAGAATCAAGGGGTCAGAGATATATAATCTTCCCTCGGTTGTTATCACTTCTGTAGAACAGTTTAGTTCCTGAACTGGAACGTTTTTGATTTACCACTGACAGAATATTCTTTGGGTAGCAATCAACTCTGCCTACTGGTAAATGCAGTGATGGTGTCCCGTGATGTAATGACAATTTCCTCTTTGAAAATTTCCTTATAGTCTTATTTCCAGAAAAGTTTTACAAATTTGCTGAAATGAGTTGTGAAAAAGACCCCTTTCTACTCTGAAGTAATGAATACATTCATTCTTAAATAAAACTCTCTTAACCCAGGATGCTGCTGGATACATACATACATAAAGTCATACATAAAGTATCTACGGCCTGTTCTTTTTCATGTTGTATTTACCAGGGATTGCCTGGAGGTTATCTGAGACTGAGGATTGGTCTGCTCTAGTTTTGAAGATGTTCTTCTGCTGCTGCTAAGTCGCTTCAGTCGTGTCCGACTCTGTGTGACCCCATAGATGGCAGTCCACTAGGCTCCCCCATCCCTGGGATTCTCCAGGCAAGAACACTGGAGTGGGTTGCCATTTCCTCCTCCAATGTATGAAAGTGAAGTTACTTCAGTCGTGTCTGACTCTGTGCGACCCCATGGACTGCAGCCCACCAGGTTCCTCTGTCCATGGGATTTTCCAGGCAAGAATACTGGAGTGGGCTACCATTGAAGATGTTCAGATGATTTCAATCCTCACAAGACCAAAGCAGTCTATGGGTCAGACAGATGTTATTTAGTCAGTAGGTATAACTTCTTGGAATTTATATGCCCTAAATGACCTTATAAATTGTCATTTAAGTAGGGTTCCAAGGCAACAAAGGCAATTGCCATTACCGTCCTAACTTCTAAATCTGGATCTTAACAATATAACTTTTGATTTATTACCCACTAAAAAATTATACAGTTCTTACTGTTTAACTTGCCAAAACATCCCTTACTTCAAAACATACCTGAGTGAAATGGACAAGTGAAAAGGCATGTTACTAACTCATCATTCACAATGATCGCCACTTTAGAGCATTCCCCCATGCCGAATAATCTCTCTCCAGAATTCTGACTCCTCACTGCAGCACTTTCAGTCTTGACCCATATGCTATGGTTTCTGTTGCAGAACTGCTCTAGACTGCTGAGCTTTCAGTATTAAGAGTTAAATCATTTTTAAAGGCTCAGGAGAATCTGTTCTCCACAGACAGAAATACACACTTGAAGGAAAATCAAAATGCGCGAAACATGGCAAGTAGATATTTTTTAAAAAGGCAGTAAAAAATGTAGAATTTACTGCCCCTTACAATGTCTCTGCAACCAATCACTCTGGATCAGTAATACTGTCTGCACCTTGAAAGAATATTCTTTGTTTTTAACAGAATTCCTAAAACATGAGGATTTGTTTACTGTACAATGACTCCAGATGAGTGTGCTTGTCCTGGTGCTTTTTAAGAATATTGATCTACTCAGCTATGGCTTCTAACTCAACTGCCCTTTTATATCCATTATTTGATTATTTAATGGCCAGTCACTTTTAGCATTTGCCAATGGAAACATTAATGCTAGAACCACAAAAAATGGCTGAGACAGGGCTGAATTAAAATCTTGTGTAGTTAATACTTTGGTTAAGATTCCAATTAAGCATTCAGTAGGATTAATTTGAGTCTTTTTAAGAAAAGGGAGTTAATGCATTTTTCCTTCTGGTATTTGTGTTCCACACTATTAAAGCAACAGGGCATTCCATGATTATGATGGTAAGAAATGAATTGTCTGTGTTATCTGTATCAGACTGGTTTAACATGACTAGTTTTTTAACAGGGTAAGTTTGAAAAATATTGACTTAATAGACTTTTGTCTAAAAAGTTGTATTTTGGTGAAGATGTATATGAAGCACCATGGGACATACACAAATAATTATCATGTCTCTTTCCTCAAAATGGTGCAGACTTGAAAAGCTGACGAGAAATGTAAATTGATTTCTTAAAACTTACACCGGACAGGAAATGATGTGTCTTACTGCATAGAAAAGGCTATTTCCTAAAGTGTCTCTCAGTCCAGGTTCTAAGGAGATGAGTAGATAATTCTGAGTAGAGCAAGATTTCTTTTGAACATGTGGATAGGAAGATGGGGAGGTATGGAAAGACATTTCGGACATAGAGAAATGTCAGGGATAAAGCATAGGAGATACTAGGATGTAAAGAAGATGTGTTACAATATTTATCCAGTTAGACTGTAAGGTGAGAAAAACTGATTCATAGAAGATAATTTTCAAAAGATGAACTGAAGCTACACGTGGCCAGGCCTGGAATGCTAGACCACGGGCTTAGGTTTCCGTGTTTAAGCATGAGTCCTTGATGAAAGTGAAGTAGCTCAGTTGTGTCTGACTCTGCAACCCCTGTGGACTGTAGTCTACTAGGCTCCTCCATCCATGGGATTCTCCAGGCAAGGATACTGGAGTGGGTTGCCATTTCCTTCTCCAGGGATATTCCCAACCCAGGGATTGAACCCAGGTCTCCCTCATTGCAGGCAGATGTTTTACCGTCTGAGCCACCAGGAAAGTCCTTGGTAACACATAATAATACCTTCAATTCTGATACTCTTGCCTTTCCCAATTTCTTCCCCAACTTCCCAAGACAATATCAGTGAAAGTGAAAGTTGCTCAGTTGTGTCCAACTCTTTGTGACCCCATGGACTATGCAGTCCATGGAATTCTCCAGGCCAGAACACTGGAGTGGGTAGCCTTTCCCTTCTCCAGGGGATCTTCCCAAACCAGGGATTGAACTTAGGTCTCCCAAAATGCAGGCGGATTCTTTACCAGCTGAGTCACCTTGACAGTATCCACGAGTGGGCCTAACTCTGATCCAGACTCCACCCATGGTGTGATAGGACTTGGATCATACCGTGTTGCCAACTAGATCTGGCTATCTTTCTCTGCTGGTCTTGTTGAAATGAGAAGACAGAGGTGTAGGACAAAGCCTTAAGCCTCATCTGGAAGTCTTTTCGACTATATGGCAAATACTTCACTTTTCAGCCAATGCTGATTTTCTCTTTTTGTGTTACACTGAACTTTTGTGGTGTCCTGAAGCCCTCCTGTCTGCTGAAAATCTCCTTTGGAAGGGTGTGTTACTGTCTGCTGAACTTCTAGTAACAGGCTGGAGACCGGCTATAAAAACAGATTTCTGTCCAAGCTCAAGAGAGAAGAAATCCAGCTTCACACACCAGAACTCCAAAGCAAGCCTTCCTAACCAAGNTTAAGTGATTTTATCCCATTTGTATGTTCTTTTGGAGTTTAGATACCTAAATGCATTAATACAGAACAGGTTATGTCCGGTACATTCTAGGTAAGCAATGTGACGTGAAAATGGATAGTTCACTCAGTAAGTTAGAATGCTATATCCTATCAATAACTTTGGTTTCTTTTAGGGTTTCATAATAGGTCCCAGTTGCAACTTCTTTCAGAATAACTTTGTCTAAAGCTTTTGGAAATGCAGTGTGGAAATAGAAATTTTCTAGTGCTGAGTTGTGTCTCCTGTGTGTCATGTGCCAAGTTTTGTCCAAATCTTTGCGGAACCACGGAGTGCTGAGTTATACATGATCTCAGTCCTTCTTCCTCAAATCTAGTGTGTTGTTTTATTTAAGACTGATGAAGCATATCTCATTCATGTCATCTATTATTTCCATTATGTAAGATAATTGAAATTTCACTTTTGTTTTTCCTCCTCTATCTTGGGAAAAGTGTACATTTCTAACTTGCTGGGAGCTTTAGCCTAATCCTTGAGGTCAAGGTAGAGAAAAATATCAGTACATTCCCTGGTCTTATGTGACATCTACTTAATCTCCTTGTACCCACTGAGTCTGTTTTTAGTCACTTTCACTACACTTCATAGTACTTACCACAAATGGTAATTCTATATTTATGTATGTATTAACTTCTGAAAGATTTGCCTTCTTATAACTAGAATACGAGTCCCATGTATTTAGAGAACATTTGCTTTATTAACTATTATGCACCAATTCCAAAAACTTGACTCAGCCTATAGTGCTTATAAAAACATATTTGTTGAATAAATAAGTACATTCCCATACTGTCAAATACCTTTAAACCTCTCTTGGGAATAGATTACTTATCATATGAATGATTTAGTTCAAAGCTCTTCTACATGTTCCTCTGTTTTTCTCTTTAAAATGCGGTCTTTATAAAACATGGCAAATTTTACTGCTTTTCTAGGCTGATATGATCCTCTGAGTTTCATTTTTCCATTTTAGATAATTTCCACATTAATTAGAAAGCAATGAAACAAAATATTTTTAGTTTCTAAAGCATGAGACCATAATGCATTTGTCCTTCCACTATAGCTATTGGTAAAATAAAAGGCAGAATTTCAGTTTCATAGGTTTCTCTAACTGCCTGGTGAATGCAGTCATTATTTTGGGGGGTACTTTCTGACATACATGGCGAGTAGAGTATAAGAGTCTGTCTTTAAAAACTCACTGTCCAATAGGACATAAAAATCTTAAGAGGTGTGACAACTGCCCCAAAAGACCAATAGAAAATCCTGAATTCAGTAAAGCTAAATTTATTTGACATATTGCAGTAAGGGAAAATACACTATAACTGTCATACTCTTGGTAACATCTCTGAAGAGGAAAACTGGGGATGTGGGAAATATTTGCATGATGTTAGAATTTTAAAGAGTAATTTTCAGGTGAATCTTGCAAGAAGGGGAACTAGCTGGGACCAGGCAGAGTTTATGACGTAACTGCTTTGGATTGGCATGTAAGGGTTTTGAAGTAAAGTATGACAAGTAAGCTTAGTCTCCATAAGTAAGCTGCTCTTATTTGCTCAGTCTTATCTTCCAGGAGCAAGTATTCCCTGGAGCAAAAACTTAATTTTACTTTGCTTATTCTCAGTATTGTTTAACATAGTCAGAGGAAGTATGTTCAGTCTCTGTATTGTTTAACACAGGAAGAGAAAATTATTTTGGTATCAGGTTTCAGTCCTTCGTTTTTGCGCTTTATGAGCTTTGGCTGAAGAAGACTATTATCATCTGATCACATGATAAATTTACATATGTATCACTGTTTGAGCTAGCCAGCTCATTGGAAAAGACCCTGATGCTGAGAAAGATTGAGTACAGGAGAAGTAGGAGGCCACAGAGGATGAGACAGTTGAATGGCATTACCAATTCAATGGACATGAGTTTGAGCAAACTCTGGGAGGTAGGGAAGAACAGGGAAGCCTGGCATACTGTACTACAATCCTTCAGGTCACAAAGAGTCAGACATGATTTAACGACTGAACACAGCAACACTGTTTGATGTTATGGCTGCATATAAAGTTTCTGATAATAATCACTGCAGCTGTTTAAGACTTTCTTTTATATGGAGGAAGGTAATTTGTTATATAAATATTGTTTGATGGAATTGTAGCCATGAAACAACATTTAAGACTGAGGATTACACAATTGAGCACTACAACACAGACACATATGAATTATTATCATCAGAACTATGGTTCACTTCTAAGCCAGAAATAGTCCTCATTCTTAAGAAGAGATCAAATCCCACACCCACTTATCTCAAATTACATATGGGTATTTCTTATATTTGTCCAGTTTTGGCATCAGGGTAAATTGAAATAATAGAATGAGTTGAGAAGTATTCTATCCTCTTCTATTTTTTAAAAGACTTTGTAAGGAATTGGTCATGTTTTCATTAACTGTTTGATCATAAAATCCTTTGAAATTCAGCCACAAAGCAATCTGTACACTACATTTTTAGAGAATTGTTCATCAACTCACAAATTTACAAGCGTATCTGAAAAGTTTATCCATAAAACTCTACCTTTCTATAGCTTCATCGTGGACTACGGATATTACCTTAGCACTTTATGGAGCAGTGTCACATGCAATGCAAATCCCCTCTTTTTCCTGAATGTAAAGTATTGCTGATTTGTTAACATTGAACTCATGGTGAGCAGCACTGCAAGTCATGCTTGAATGAAGCTTATCTAACGCACATTTTTTCCTAAAAAGCACATCACAGCCTTCTTGTGCTTGTAGACAGCACTTCACTATACTTGAGGCCATTTAAAATACAGCAAAACCACCAACAAAAAGCACAAAAACATTAAAAACTTGACACTAAAAGTATTTCAGAAAAGAAACTTGTATGTGTGAGAGCTGACATGACAGGGCAATGTGTTGCCTGATTTGACCTCGGTTAGAACATGTGTTGGGTGACTCAGATGATTCATTACTTTATATAAGTTTGTAAATGACTGTGGATATGCCCTGAGTATCCACTTGGGGGGGCGAAGTTACAAACACATTTTGCAAGTAGTCAAATTTACAAATGCAGAATCCATGAATAATGAGAAGCAACTGTACCTTAGTATGCTCAATAGTGTCCTATGCTTCTCCAAGGTTCTTTTCATTGTTTCTCATTCTTATGTTTTTCTGTTCTGAGAAACTATGATCTCTATCAATCTGTCTTCGTGTTTACTGATATATTCTTCTACTAACTCCCATTTCCTGTTGACTCTTGAAGCAAAATTTTTGTTTGGTTATTGGGCTTTTTGAACTCCAGAATTTCCTTTTGGTTCAATTTAAAATTCCTGTTTTTCATTGATCTTTTATAATAGATGAGACATTATCATCATTTCTTCCTTTAATTCTGTAAGTATGACTTTCTTTAGTTCTTTGAATGTATTTGTAATAGCTACTTTAAAGTTTCTGTCCTCAAAGTTGGACATTTGGACTCTCTAAAATGCAGTTTCTTTTAAATCCTGAAAATATGCTTTTTTGTTTATTTGCCTTTCTCATAGTTGGTATTTGTTTGGTTCCTCACTGGACATTTGTTACTATATTGTAGCAGTTCTGATACTAACACCCTATTTCTAAGACTATCATTGTTTGCTAGTCTACTTGTTTGTTTGCATTTATTTTCTAGTTAGTTGCTTGCTTTAGTTGAGTGAAATTAGTTTTTCCCAAACGTGCAACCCTTAATGTTGAGCTCAGAGAGTGCAGGCTTGAGTATGACTCCTCCTACCCCACTAGGTTAAAATGGTTTTATCTCTGTCCTCTTTGACTATCTCTTTCTATGAACTCCCTTTTACGCTACTGCTTTAGTTGCAGATGAAATATCTGCATTGCTATTGGATGCCGCAGTTAGCCTATGCTAATTTCTAGCTGATTGCTCTATTGTTTTGACAACACCCTGGTAAATAAATTACTCTGAAGTCTGATCTGATTCTGCTTGAACAGAAACAATCTGATTCCAGTTTGTAGAAGTTGTCTTTGAGGCCACATTTTAAGACTTCCTCCACCCCCAGGAGGGCTTTTCTTTGCTGCTGCTTTCCTCAGTTATTTCTACTAACCTTCCAGCTGTTCTGCCTTTTCTCTCATTGCTGTTAGAGAGCTATAAGCCCCCAACTAATTTACTCATCACCAAAATCACCACTGTTGTTTCCAGTGTCCTTAGGCTTGAACTTCTCCACACTCCATTCCGTATAAGATGAGTCTTCTTAGGAAGAAGTATGGAGTGCTTTGTTCTTTTAGCCTTCCTCTTCTTCCTGGGCAGAGTGTAATTGCTACTGCTTCAGAGTTTAAGGTGAGGACAGCACCCTATTTCTCTTGCAGAGACACCCATGTTCTATGAGCAGAGTTCTAGGCAAAGATACTCTATGGTCTTCTTGGCTTTCTTCTTCTAGTAAGGAACCTTAGCTATTCTCATGAACTAAGACAAGGATGCTAAAAGGTCCAGTATTCTCAGTCTGTCATGCCTGATATAGAAGTCTTGTCCTATGACAAGGCCTAGGTAGAGGAAGAGGGCCTCTACCTTCTTTGTCATTTTTGCCTGAAATAGAGCTTTTGCCACATGAAGCTGGAGAAGAAAGGATGAGAAATAGGTGGTCTGCTCCTCTTGTGCACATACCATAACCCTAGGCTTGGACTGTTGTGAAAGACTTACTCCATCTTCTTAACTTTGCATGCCTAGAGTAGACCTCCTGTCACTTTACTTGGGAAGGAAAGGGGGCAAGTCATAGCTCAAACGGCACTGACTCTGTTCTTCGAAAAGTTAGTAGATTTTCTTGAATAAGTGTTTCTCCGTTTGTTATATGACCTTAGAATGACTTCCAGAGATATTTAACTTGTTTTCCATACTTTGATCATTTGTGTTTTATTGGGAAGAGAATCCACAGAGTTCCTCACATCACTATTCTAGAAGTGCTTCTGACTTGACTTTTCTGGGATGTTTCAGTTTATAACATCTGTATATCTAAATACTTTCCCANCTCCGTTTGTTATATGACCTTAGGATGACTTCCAGAGATATTTAACTTGTTTTCCATACTTTGATCATTTGTGTTTTATTGGGAAGAGAATCCACAGAGTTCCTCACATCACTATTCTAGAAGTGCTTCTGACTTGACTTTTCTGGGATGTTTCAGTTTATAACATCTGTATATCTAAATACTTTCCCATCTCTGATAACGTCTCAAAAAATTGTATTGTGACAGAACATACATCATCCTTTGTAATCTATTGTGGTCACTTCATGTTGGAAGTTCTAACTGGAAACTGAGGCATGAAAGCCTTTTCTGCTTCCTTATTTCCATCCTAACTGAGGTTTCAGCCACTGTATTGTCAAGGAGTAACTGTGGGCATAGGAAGAGAATAGAGACTTTATTTCTAGTCCTATTTCCAGTCCTTTCCTGGCTCACTGCTCAAGTGTTGGAAATGCTTCTATCTGCCTTTTGCTCTTTAGTAAGAAGTCAGCTCTTATGTCATCTGCCTGTACCCTCCACACGATGTTTGTTTTGTTTTAAACAGTCTTTTGGACTCTGTGGGAGAGGGAGAGGGTGGGATGATTTGGGAGAATGGCATTGAAACATGTATAATATCATATACGAAACGAATTGCCGGTCCAGGTTCGATGCATGATACTGGATGCTTGGGGCTGATGCACTGGGATGACCCAGAGGGATGGTACAGGGAGGGAGGAGGAAGGAGGGTCCAGGATGGGGAACACATGTATACCTGTGGCGGATTCATGTTGATGTATGGCAAAACAAATACAATATTGTAAAGTAATTAACCTCCAATGAAAATAAATAAATTTATATTTTTAAAAAAGCTATGTTTTAAATCCACAAGCTCTGGATCTTCAATTTTAAATCATTTTACAATGCCTTTCTCTTTCAAAAGTCACAGCTATTATAAATCACAAGTGTTTTTACTTTCAACAAATTGTCTTTTCAATAAGTTTTCAGTATCCAAGACAGAGAATGTTGCTGTTTACTCCTGCCTACCCTTAAAGGCAAGGGAAATGGAAAGCTATCACCTCTGTCCAACTGTTAGGAGTAGAGAGAGCAGTGAACACAAGGAAACTTGGACCAAAAATGTCAATGAACATTTCACAATATTATCCTGCTATTGCTTTAGAATTTCTTGGCAAATCACATGGTGTTTTTATTTGGAGGAGGGTGACTGTGGAATGGTAAGTGTGGCTGCTAGTAAAAGTTCGGTTGGTTCCTTTCTTCTGTGAAAACCAAATATAATTTAGAAAAGAAAGAAGAATAAAGAAGTGACTTACTTACTTTCATATGGTTTCTTTTAAAATTATGATTCCTAAAACCTGTTTTCCCTTAGCTCTTTTCAGAGTTTCCATTCCTGTATGAAGAGTCCAGAGTGCCCTGAATGTCTGTGACATGCCATGTTCATCTTTTTTGCATTTATAGAATGTTGTGGTTTGCCCTGTTTGCATAGACTTCAGTTGAACATTGTCGTTCTCTGTTTTTTATGTGAGTTCTACTTGATTGTTTCATGCCACATTTAAAAAAAATATGTCTGAAAGTCAACACCACTCGAGCAACAAGGGCAAATTTTCCCTCCAAAAGAGGCAAAGAATTCATTATAAGTAATTTTTACTAGGAAACAAATGGGAATATTTTCTAAAAAGTAATAAAATGAGAAAGCTACAAAAATTGTTAATCATTCTTTCCCCAGACCAGAACACCCATCAGGTCAAAAGCCAGGAGAAAAATTTGAGGATCATTAAATCTGGTATGTTAGAATAATATTTTTACTGGTTAGTCTTTCCTGAAATGTCCAACTTTTTTCTTTTAATTTAGTCATCCAGCCCTGTCACTGGTCAGTGAGTCAAGGGACGGATTTAACAATAGATACTGATTGAGAGGTTGCCTTTTCCTGACTTGATTTTCAAAAGTCTGGATCCTTAATGAGATAGGAAGGATTTAAGCATAGAGAAATTATTTTGGAGAGTACTGTAGTCAGAACAAAACTTTTCTGCTCCCCACCTTAAGAAAAAGGACAGATAGAGAATAAATAATTCAACAGTGGTGGATCCCATAGAGAGAATCCCTGTGCTATCTTCATGGACTGATTCCTGGAAAGGCAGAATGGAGAAGCAGAAAATCCCAACCAGATTTTTGCTCCATGCCCAGGTTGATCCACACAGATAGCAAGTTCCAAGTATAACGAAGCTCTGCTTTTATCTCTGCCTTCTTCCTCTCCTTCAAAGTTCCCATAACCTGCCATAATGTTGTATGAGTGACAGAATAATCTCCCTATGTCCAAGACTTGAAATCAAGGGAGTGTTGAAAGAAGAGAGCTGTCAGACGTGAATGAACCAAGTATATGAAATTAAGTTATATGACCTTGGTAATCTGTGTGGACTAATGATAGAGACCCAAACAGGACTAGGGATTAGCTGTGTGGACAAAAGATACAAAGGTCCAGATGCTATAGCTTTTCTTTATTGTCCAATAAGACTGCTCAAACTTGAGCTGTCACACTTGCTTTCTATTAGTAAGTAAAAGGTATTCCTTTTCTATCAAGTTTCTCATACAATATTTTCTTGCATCTCATTGGCCAAAATAGCTATATAGCCATGTGTGCTTATTTGCTCAGTCGTTTCTGACTCTTTGCAACCCCATGGACTGTAGCCCAGTAGGCTCCTCTGCCCATCAAGTTTTCCAGGTAAGAATGCTGGAGTGGGCGCCATTTCCTCTTACAGGATATCTTGCTGACCAAGGGATCAAACCCAAGTCTCTTTGGTCCTCCATTGGCAGATTCTTTACCACCTGTTTAGCCATACCAACTAAAAAATAGGCTAGAAAACACAGTGTTGAGTGGGATGACGATGTTTGGTTGATTAGAATTAGGCTTCTTATTAAGGGCTTATATTAAGGAGTGCTTTTCCTGTGGGACTCCAGCACTTTATCCTGGAAACTCTAGTAATCTTTTCCCTAGGCTCTTCCCTCCCTCTTCTCAACTCAGAGTATCCTGGGCTCCACTTGGATTCTCCCTGCCTGCATTACAACTTTGACTTTTCCTCAAGTCAATAAGTTAGATCTATGCTGGGTTTCATTTTGTTTGTTCCGCATCATGAAGGGTCACTTTTCCTTCATTGCCTGATACCCAGTGTCTTAAAAACCTTTGTTTCTTTTTTGTGTGTTTCAAGTAGGAAGGGTTTACGGGGTCCCTACTATTTGGTACTGGCTGTGAGTGGAAGCGCCCTACTCTATTCACTTTTCCCTATTTGTTATTGTCCTCATATCTCTCATCTGCTTGGTGAGTTCTTTGCAAATTACTTTGGTATTCTTTGTAATTTGCCAAAGTGTAAGTGAAGTTAGCATATGCACTTTACTTCCTGTCAGAGCTAAAACTGCTTGTGAGTAGTCCTGTCTCTACTAACTAATTAGGCCTCCCTATCCATAGAATTTGAGTCTGGGGGGATGGAAATTAGTTCAAGAAGAGAACGTGTTTGGAGTGAAATGGTGTGGACCCAGAAAGCAGTAAGCAACACCCTGAACAGACCTTTGTAGAAATGACTGAAGGCCAGGGTGTATGAAGAACAGATTAAGTTGGAATACTTATTCGATAACACTCCTGTGAACTTTAGCCTGGTTCAAATTTGCAGTGTGTGTGTGTGTATGTGTGTGTGTATAATGTTTAGCAGTTACTGTGTCATGATAGGGATGACACTGAATTTAAGGGACTGAGAGATAATTCAGGTCTGGTTTTAGAAAATGACTTCATTTTCTAGCATAAAATGTTTTCAGGGTAGGTAATCTCCCATCTCTAAACTTCAGTTTCCTTTTCTTGCATATGGTAGGGAAGGGAATATATGACTTGATCTTTTTTGTTGTTGTCCAGTCACTTGAGTTGTGTCCGAATCTTTGTGACCCCATGGACTACAGCACGCCAGGCTTCCCTATCCTTCCCTATCTCCTGGAGTTTGCTCAAACTTACATCCATCCTGTTACTTGATCTTTACATACTAAATTTCTATTTTTTATGACAGGTTTTCTGTTTTAAGTGGACTAAATTAAACTTTCTATGTATATCACAGAGCCTCTTTATACCTGAGCTTTCATTCCCATGTCCAAACTTTTGCAATTCCTGGTAACCTCCAGGATTTGTGCCCTCTGGAGAATTCAAAGAACTACATTAAGAATTTGGTTTGTTGCTCTTTCTTCCCTCCTGCAACTCAATTTTTTTGCTCACACACACATAGTGTCACAAATAGAATTAGTTTCTACAACTGGAAATGCAAAAGACCTTGGGATAGAAATTGAGTTGAATATAGTGATTGGGTATTTTCTGTTGACAGATTAGTCTTGATAATTTGGGAGGTCGAGATGTGCTTGAGTTCTCAGTCTTAGGGTTCACAACAGTTTTATAGATTGGAATTCTACTACTACTGTATTATTTCCAATACATTTCNAAATCACCTTTTGTTATTCATATTTTGTTGCCTTAATATTCACCATTATAGATTTGTTTCTTTGCTGTAAGTCTTATATTTTTTAATTAAATTATTTATAAAAAAAAAAAAACAGATTTCTGCGATCTGTCTCTACATTGTGACTTCATGCCCCTTCAGTCAGATTATATTGCCATCCACCCCAGCCTCTTCAATATACCTAAACCTTGCCAGAGACAGCCACACTCTGCCATTCTACCAGGTCTTTGCCCAATACCTAGCCTTTAGGCAGTCCCTGGAACTGCCCTTCCCAAGTCCAGACTCTGTGCTCTCCTAGGTCCTGTGGCCTCAACATGCACCATGCTGAAGATGGTGGGCACTCCCCATCTGTATACCTGATGGTACCACGGTATTTGTACATGATTTTAAGTGTGAATTTTTTAAAGACTACTACTGAGAAATTTTAAGTATTTATAAACTGAAAAGATACACATATAAAAATAAGTAAAGGAAACACAAACCTGAGAAAAGGGGATGGTTCCAGGTAAAGAGTAGCACCTGAAAATTGACAACTGCAACAAGTCGTACGCAACATTCTAGGATTTCTTTATCCTGGTAAGAAATCATTTAAAAAAATCATATGCAAGTTAGAATTAGCAAAAGAGAGTTTAGCAGTTTTTATGAGATACAGTTTGCATTGTGTGACAGGTTTTATGACATATATGAGTCTATTGTGTGTATCTCTCTGAGTTTTAACAATTTCGAAGGTGCTCTGGTAAATTCCCATAATACTACCACTTTACTTTTTTATCAAGTAGGAATATTCATATGTCAGATGAGATGGTCATTGGAGGTGGAATCTTTGGGAGATGATTAGGTCATGAGGTAGAGCCCTGGTGAATGGGATCAGTGCCCTTGTAAGATACAGCCCCAGAGAGCTCCCTTGACCTTCCTACCAGACCTATGAGAAATAAATTTGTGTTGTTTATAAGCCCGGCAGTTGACGGCAGTTTGTTACAACAGCCCAAATAGACTAAGACAGTTTGTGTTGTAGTCTGTCATCATCTTTTTTTTTTTTTAATCACAGTTTGAGATGGCAATTTGCTAATTAGGCTTTTAATGTGATTGCTATAGTCATCCAGCCAATATAATTTAGAACCCGTAGAGGATTTGTTGGCATAATTTATTTGTTCTGGCCATCCTCGTAGGATAAATTCAATATTTATTTTGATTACTAATCTAATGTGATATTGTCATGAGGGCATTTCAGCTTTTTGAACAAAATGAACAATGTTTCCTCAGTGCTTAAATTTTTAAATTATTTCTATGAAAATAACAGTGAACATAGTAAAAATTTTAAGTAGGACAAACAAAAATGAGTCTGTCTCATTCTCAAAACATCCATCCTACTCCCTCGAAGTAATTTTGTGCATCCTTCCAGAATGTTTTCAGCATATACACAACCATATGGACCCACCTTGTTTTATACCAGTGAGATAATATGTGCAAACTGTTCTGTTATTTGCTTTATATCTGGTGGACTTTTCCAGATTATCATAGCAAATCTACTTTATCTCTAACATATGTATATAGTCACCCTTTTTATGAGTGTTCTTATTCCAATTGCCTCTGAGAAACATTAAAGTTGTTTACAGTTCTACCCCACACCCCTTATACAAATAATGCTTAAGAAAATCTCGTGTTTGTATGTATGAGTTATGCACAAATATGTTTGTAGGGTAAATTCCTCTGAGTAGAATTACTGAGTCAAAGTGTTTACACATTTTACATTTGAGTAAATTCCTATCCATAATGTTGTACCAATAAATACTCTCAGTAATAGCATATGGAAGTACATTTTTCTTCATACCCTTGATAATACTGTCTACTCTCAGACTCCTTCATTTATTCAACAAATATTTATTACTACCTTTTTTTCCCCTGTGCTTTATTTTCTTTCATAGCACCTATTACCACCTGTCATCTTATGTTCACTTATTTATCTATTTCTACTCACTGAGAAGCTACCTGGGGCAGAAGGTTTTGTCAAATTTGTTCGCTGCTGTAGCCCTTATGCTAGAAAAGTGCTTGAAACACAGTGTATGCTTCTTGCATACTTATTCAATGAATGAATGAATGATCTGTTTCCAAGACTTAAATCTGTATGAGATGACATTTTGCTGAAATAAATGTATCAGAGCTTTCTTCTGTGACTGAGATTTGTACTATCTTAGAAGGTAACTTGAACCCAGAATTATCTTTTACAGCGATGTATTTTTCACTCATTACACTAGAAACATCACACTTTTATGTTTATCTTTAAAATATTTTAAAATAAGAAATGAGATGGAGATCTAGTTTTATTCTCCTTTTGAGCTCTAGACACTAATTTTTAAAGTATCTATATTTCATTGTTTAATTGCTACCTTTATCATATACTAAATTTCTATATGCCCTGAATCTATTTGGGCCATCTCCTTTGGCCCATTGATCAGCTCCACGTCATGTCATATTCTACTTACTTGAACTCAAGGATGCATTTTATTTCTGCTTAAGTCTGTTTCTTTTTAAATGGTGTACTTTCTTTAAGCCTGTGTTGACTAAATTTGCTGATTTCTATCAGAAAGAAGTNATATGCCCTGAATCTATTTGGGCCATCTCCTTTGGCCCATTGATCAGCTCCACGTCATGTCATATTCTACTTACTTGAACTCAAGGATGCATTTTATTTCTGCTTAAGTCTGTTTCTTTTTAAATGGTGTACTTTCTTTAAGCCTGTGTTGACTAAATTTGCTGATTTCTATCAGAAAGAAGTAAAGTGAAGTTGCTCAGTCATGTCCAACTCTTTGCAACCCCATGGACTATAGCCTACCAGGCTCCTCCATCCATGGAATTTTCTAGGCAAGAGTACTGGAGTAGGTTGCCATTTCCTCCTCCAGGGGATCTTCCCGATCCAGGGATAGAACCTGGGTCTTTTGCACTGGAGGCAGACACTTTTACCATCTGAGCCACCAGGGAGGTTGATTTCTATAGATTGAGTATCAAATTTATTACTGTGTTTTGACAAAAAATGATATTTTGACTGGGCTTGTAATCTGTGAGATAATTTTCTAGAAATACAAACATGATAAACAGCACTGAGTCCTTCTAGTCAAAAAAACTTCCCACTTATTAGAATATTTTTAAAATTTTAAGGTTTTCACATATTTCTGAACTTTACTAGGAGGTACTTAGTGTGCTTTGGTGTATGAAGTTTGCTATCAGTGTATTTTCTGACAGCTGAGTAGCCCTTTTTCCAAACTCTCCCAGTTTCTTAGATAGTTCTTTTAGATTTGTCATGTATAGAATCATTTCATCTGAAAATAGTGACTTTATCCCCTCTGCAATTATTTTATTTCTTTTAAAAAATATTTTATTATAGTGTATAGAAGTACTTTAAAAAACTGATCCAGAAATCATGAAAATCAAGTTGTCAGCTTTATTTGGGTTCTAAGGCAGGTAATATTTGTGAACGATCAGAATTGATATCATATCTTTCACACTAAACCTATTCAAATATTTTCTAAAGCATAGGTAAAATTTCTGAATTTTCAGTATTGAGAAAAAATGGGAATGATTAAAACTCTTCAAAGATAATATTTGTAATTCTTGTAAAACACTAGCAGAAATAATCTCTACTAGAGATAGGATTTACAGAAGTATATCTTAATTTTAATAGCCAGGTGATTAAAATATCTAGAAGTAAAAATCTTCAAAAGATACACAATTATCTAAAAGTCAAGTGCTAGTTACTATGTTTGTCTTTAGTATTTTTTACAAAGAGATTCTTTGGTATGAAGGTCAGATCAATGGCGAGTACAAACCATACCTAAATTCTGCTATTGGATCAATAAATGGAACCGATTTTGCTTATACCTACTATAGAGATCCACCTGTTTGCAACATATATTCTTTTATATTTACTACTAAAATAACATATAAAATGGACATTACAGTATTCTCATTCTAAGTTGGTAAAATGTCGTAGAGTCCAACAATTTTAACTCCTCATGGGCCTTCAATTACCTGTTTGATTTACATTGATGAAATATAAAAACTTTAATTTGGCTAAACATTATAGTTTATACAGTTTGTACTTTCATATACATATCTCATTTTTGTAATGTCTCATCAAAATGTTACTTGGATTTAATATCCTAACCCTGAAAACAATAAAGTTCAGATGCAGAACAATCAAATGACCTGTGTTAAACTATTGTAAGTGATAATATTCCAGAAAGACTGCTGCTATACCTAAATGTTTCATGCAGAAATGCTTTAACCGCCTTACTTTTATAACAATTTTTAGAAAATTAAATTACGATTGCAAAATTATTAGAATCTGAGTTATTTTCCCAGTTCCAAACTGAACTTCCAGAATTTACATGTGGTTTGCTATGTTTAAGTAAAAAAACAATTACTTAAGCAGAGATGGTAGAATGCAGTCAAAGCGTTGTTAAATGGACTCTGAGAATTGTAGATGTATTGGATTAGAGTATGTTGAAAAGGCAAGTTATTTGGTAGTTGTCAAATGCCTTTAGTTTAAAGCGTTTCTTTTATACTCATGGAAAGGAAGACTACCCTGTGTAGGAAATAGAATTCCAAATGTATTTTAGTCAGCTAAAATCAATGTTTAGTGTAGATATAGGATTTGCTAAAATGATGTTTCATGCTAGAAATCAAAAAGCTTAACATTCTGCTAGTTAACCTCAGCAAAACTGCAGATGACTTAAGTGCTCAGTACACTGCATTACGCTTACTCTGCCCCCTAAGCATTGACTTTGGATATAAATTGAGTATGTTTGATCTTGAAGTCACTTAATTTGTCTGTCAAAAAATGGCCCTTTAGGTAAAGTTTCATTTAGTATCTGTTCTATAAAGAAGCATCACTAAAGAATTGGTGACATGGATTTTTGAACCAAAGTTCTACCTGTCACTTCCTAAAAAATCTGTTTTTAGATTCAAATGGGAACCTTGAATAGATTCTTGTCTGTGCTTTGGTGTTGGTTAACAATTCAGGTTCTACTGGGTATAATAGCTTCGTAACAACAGCTCATGGTCCATCTCATCAGAAGTATTATGAGTAAAATGATATAAAGGGTAAGTAATGCTTCAATAAATAAAATATTCTTATATTTAAAATATAGATTGATAATACTACTTTGATCTCTTGTGTATTCACATTAACCATTTTTTGGTCATTTCCTAGTTCCTGAATAATTTACAAATATTTTTCATCATATATATTTGGTCGTTCTTTTGTTTAATGATTTAAAAAGCTTAAATTTTCTTCACAAGTTCCTACATAGTAGAAAAGAATCATGTTTTTCTTTATGGATCTGTGAGATTTTTTTTCTAATTTTATTTTTTATTGGAATAGATTTGATTTGCAATGTTGTGTTACTTTGCTCTGTTGCAGAAGTAAAGTAACAGAAATTGATTCAGTCATACATACATATGTGTGTGTGTGTGTGTGTGTATACATAGTTTTATATTCATTTCTATTATGGCTTCTCATAGGATACTGAATATAGTTCTCTATGCTATATAGTAGGACCTTTTTGTTTATCCATTTGTGTATAATAGCTTGTATCTACTAACCCTCACCTCCCATTTCATCTCAGTTCTCTATGTCTATGAGTCTATTTCTGTTTCGTAAATAGGTTCATTTTGCCATATTTCAAATTCTACATATTAGTGATATCATACGGTATTTGTCTTTCTCTCTTTGACTTACTTCACTTATATGATAATCTCTAGTTACATCCATGTTGCTGCAGATGGCATTATTTTGTTCTTTTTTTTTATGATGGAGTGGTATTTCATTGAATATATGTACCGTATCTTCTTTAGCCATTCATCTGTCAGTGGTTGTTTATGTTTCCATGTCTTGGCTCTTGTGAACAATGCTGCTATGAACATAGGGGCACATGTATCTTTCTGGATTAGAGTTTTGTCTCAATATATGCCCAGCAGTGGAATTCTTGGATCATATGATAATTAAATTTTTAGTTTCCTGAGGAACCTTCTTGCTGTTTTCCACGGTGGCTGTGCCAACTCACATTCTCACCATTTTCTCATCTTCTCCAGCATTGTTATTTATTTGTAGACCTTTTTAACGATGGCCCTTGTGACTGGTGCAAGGTGATACCTTTTTGTAGTTTTGATTTGCATTTCTCTAATAATTAGTGATTTGAACATTGTTTCATGTGCCTATTGACCATCTATATTTCTTCTTTGGAGACATGTCTATTTAGGTTTTCTGCTCATTTTTCAATTTTTTTTGTTTTTATTCATTTATTTATTTGAAATATATGGACTATTTGTATATTTTGGAAATTAAGCTTTTATTGGTTGAATTTTTTGCAAAGATTTTCTCCTACTCCATATGTTGTCGTTCTGTTTATGGTTTCCTTTGCTGTGCAAAATCTTGTAAGATTGATTAAGTCTCATTTGTTTGTTTTTGTTTTTATTTCTATTGCCTTGGGAGATGACCTAAGAGAACAATGGTACAGTTTATTTCAGAGAGTGTTTTGCCGATGATCTCTTCTAGAACTTTTATTGTGTTATGTCTTGTGTTTAAATCTTTAAGCTGTGTGACTTTTAAATAAAAGAAAAACGGGAAAAAATAGAAACAAATCCTAGAAATCTGATATCTCTCATGGTTTGATCAAATTTGCTGAATGCAGTTTTTAATCAGAACCTTTGTTTCAAATGACCATAGTATTCTGTGGGACTAACCAGACAAAAGCTATTTAAGAATGAACAAACATTTAATAATTAGAAATGAAATGATCTGTCAGGACTGCTTCTGGCCCTTGGTTCTGTGCATGTGTGGCTTGTATGTGGAACAACTGATGCTCTGATGACTGGTGTTAGTGTCGGCTGTACCATCTCTCAAATACTGTGTGTCTACAGGGCAATTAGAACAAAACTGAGTTGCTCAACATTCTAAGGAATTTTGATACACCAGACCACCTCACCTACCTCCTGAGAAATCTGTATGCACATTAAGAAGCAACAGTTAGAACTGACGTGGAACAGCAGACTGGTTCTAGATATGTCAAGGCTGTATATTGTCACCCTGCTTATTTAACTTATATGCAGAGTATATCATGAGAAATGCTGGACTGGAAGAAACATAAGCTGGAATCAAGATCGCTGGGAGAAACATCAATAACCTCAGATATGCAGATGACACCACCCTATGGCAGAAAGTGAAGAGGAACTAAAAAGCCTCTTGATGAAAGTGAAAGAGGAGAGTGAAAAAGTTGGCTTAAAGCTCACATTCAGAAAACTAAGATCATGGCATCTGGTCCCATCACTTCATGGGAAATAGACAGGGAAATGTAAACAGTGACAGACTTTATTTTGAGGGGCTCCAAAAATCACTGCAGATGGTGACTGCAGCCATGAAATTAAAAGATGCTTGCTTCTTGGAAGAAAAGTTAGGACCAACCTAGACAGCACATTCGGAGAGGGCAATGATATCCCACTCCAGTGCTCTTGCCTGGAGAATCCCATGGGTGGAGGAGCCTGATGGGCTGCAGTCCATGGGGTTGCTAAGAGTTGGACACAACTGAGTGAGTTCATTTTCACTTTTCACTTTCATGCATTAGAGAAGGAAATGGCAACCACTCCGGTGTTCTTGCCTGGAGGATCCCAGGGATGGGGGAGCCTGGTGGGCTGCCGTCTCTGGGGTCACACAGAGTTGGACATGACTGAAGCGACTTAGCAGCAGCAGCAGCAGCAGCCAGCACATTAAAAAGCAGAGACATTACTTTGCCGACAAAAGTCCATCTAGTCAAAGCTATGGTTTTTCCAGTAGTCATGTATGGATATGAGTGTTGGACAATGAAGAAAGCTGAGTGCTAAAGAATTAATGCTTTTGAGCTGTGGTGTTGGAGAAGACTCTTGAGAGTCCCTTGAACTGCAAGGAGATCCAGTCAGTCAATCCTAAAGGAAATCAGTCCTGAATGTTCATTGGAAGGGCTGATGCTGAAGCTGAAGCTCCAATAATTTGGCCACCTGATGCTAAGAACTGACTCCTTGGAAAAGACCCTGATGCTGGGAAAGATTAAAGGCAGGAGGAGAAGGGGACGACAGAGGATGGGATGGTTAGAGAGCATCACTGACTCAATGGGCATGAGTTTGAGTAAGCTCTGGGAGTTGCTGATCGGCAGGGAAGCCTGGTGTGCTGCAGTCCATTGGGTCGCAAAGACACTACTGAGTGACTGAACTGAACATGACTTTATATCCAATTCTCACAAAAGTTATAGGGAAATTTTAGGGCATGTGATTATGAAAATTTAGAGAGGAATTTTCAAAAAAGCTAACAGAAGTTATCATAGAAAATGGGGAAGGGAAGATGAGGGAAAATGCAGGAAAGATGAAAAAGTCTGCTGTTTTCTTGCCATGAATTTCACTGTATACTTTTAGACTTTCATACAGGGTTATTGGAGGTAACAAACTCTTGAAAACTGAATTTGATTTCCAAAAAAATTCAATCTTATTCTAACCATTCATATTATAAAAAATTATTAGTTAAATATTTTCAAATGTATTAGTATTTAGTATATACCAGATGTCAAACTGTTTTACATGTATTTTCTCATTCAATCCTTTTAAAGGTCCAACAATATTGACCCCATTTTGTACATTACTAAACCAGCAAAGATTGGTGTTTTGGCCAAGATTATCCAGCTAGTAAATCAGAACAGAAATTGTAACTTTGATATGCCTAACTCCAGTCATACATGGAAGTATGAAAATTATTATGCAATTAATATTTATATTAAACCTAACCTTTAAAAATGTTTCTCTTTTATTCAGTTCCACAGCCATGACTGATATCATTATTCACCTGGGGGCTCTAGAAGTTTAATTGTTGATAATCATGGAAAATAAAGCTGCTAAATATCGAATTCAAGGTACTTGTTTATCCACCATAATTCTTCTTTTATTTTTCATGTTATCATTGAATATGGGGTACTAGTATGTGAAACATTTTAAGTCTTTACTGAACAATGTAAAAAGTGTCAGACAGAGTCAGCTGCCATTTTCCCCCCCTTCACATGACTATAGCTTCTTTCCCCTGAACTTTAGCCTACTAATAATTGTATTATTTTCTGCTGTCAAAAGCCTCTATGCTTCCTTTCCTAAAGTGCCAAGGTCACTTTCTCAATTATTTTTGTTTCTCAGTAGGTCATGATTTAGGAAATTCTATTCATATCATATACAACTAAAGTACTAGAAGGCCTAAATCCCCATATGATGTAATTATACAAAAATCTGGCCATTATGCAAAATGTGCCCTTTGACCTGAAGAAAACATTTCTGAGGTGTTCTGCTCACCTGGAACCGTAAATGAAATGCATCAGAAGTTCCTTAACTAATTGAGAAATGCTTGAATGATCTTTTCTGTTTGACTCCTTCCTCCTGGGACACATTTTAAGAGACTGTAGACTCTAATCAGTAAGGTGGAGCGTTTTTAGCAAAGGATTTTAAGATTAAAGAATAGTGTCATTGAAATGAACTTCAGAAAGAAAAAAACACAACGTGATCAAAGATTTAAGCCGAAGATATTTTTAAAGCAGAGAGATAAAATTTATTCAATTAGACCAAGCTATTGAAGGAGACAAAATCTCTAGTCTGAAGGCAGAAGAAGGTAGACTATTAAGTATTAAAGCATACATACTATATATAATGGATTTTCTTTTGCCTGGTGACAGGGTNAGCAAAGATTGGTGTTTTGGCCAAGATTATCCAGCTAGTAAATCAGAACAGAAATTGTAACTTTGATATGCCTAACTCCAGTCATACATGGAAGTATGAAAATTATTATGCAATTAATATTTATATTAAACCTAACCTTTAAAAATGTTTCTCTTTTATTCAGTTCCACAGCCATGACTGATATCATTATTCACCTGGGGGCTCTAGAAGTTTAATTGTTGATAATCATGGAAAATAAAGCTGCTAAATATCGAATTCAAGGTACTTGTTTATCCACCATAATTCTTCTTTTATTTTTCATGTTATCATTGAATATGGGGTACTAGTATGTGAAACATTTTAAGTCTTTACTGAACAATGTAAAAAGTGTCAGACAGAGTCAGCTGCCATTTTCCCCCCCTTCACATGACTATAGCTTCTTTCCCCTGAACTTTAGCCTACTAATAATTGTATTATTTTCTGCTGTCAAAAGCCTCTATGCTTCCTTTCCTAAAGTGCCAAGGTCACTTTCTCAATTATTTTTGTTTCTCAGTAGGTCATGATTTAGGAAATTCTATTCATATCATATACAACTAAAGTACTAGAAGGCCTAAATCCCCATATGATGTAATTATACAAAAATCTGGCCATTATGCAAAATGTGCCCTTTGACCTGAAGAAAACATTTCTGAGGTGTTCTGCTCACCTGGAACCGTAAATGAAATGCATCAGAAGTTCCTTAACTAATTGAGAAATGCTTGAATGATCTTTTCTGTTTGACTCCTTCCTCCTGGGACACATTTTAAGAGACTGTAGACTCTAATCAGTAAGGTGGAGCGTTTTTAGCAAAGGATTTTAAGATTAAAGAATAGTGTCATTGAAATGAACTTCAGAAAGAAAAAAACACAACGTGATCAAAGATTTAAGCCGAAGATATTTTTAAAGCAGAGAGATAAAATTTATTCAATTAGACCAAGCTATTGAAGGAGACAAAATCTCTAGTCTGAAGGCAGAAGAAGGTAGACTATTAAGTATTAAAGCATACATACTATATATAATGGATTTTCTTTTGCCTGGTGACAGGGTAGAGACATTACTTTGCCTACTAAGGTCCGTCTAGTCAAGGCTATGGTTTTTCCTGTGGTCATGTATGGATGTGACAGTTGGACTCTCAAGAAAGCTGAGCACCGAAGAATTGGTGCTTTTGAACTGTGGTGTTGGAGAAGAGTCTTGAGAGTCCCTTGGACTGCAAGGAGATCCAACCAGTCCATTCTGAAGGAGATCGGCCCTGGGATTTCTTTGGAAGGACTGATGCTAAAGCTGAAGCTATAGTACTTTGGCCACCTCATGTGAAAAGTTGACTTATTGGAAAAGACTCTGATGCTGGGAGGGATTGGGGGCAGGAGGAGAAGGGGACGACCGAGGATGAGATGGCTGGATGGCATCACTGACTCGATGGCTGTGAGTCTGAGTGAACTCCGGGAGTTGATGATGGACAGGGAGGCCTGGCATGCTGTGATTCATGGGGTCACAAAGAGTCGGACACGGCTGAGTGACTGGGCTGAACTGAGGGTAGAAAGAGGACTTTGATTTCATGAAGTACACGTGGTACAAATTTATAAGTCAGTTCATGACTGCCGTGTCCATGCAAAACCCTCTCACAAGAATTCACGCAATCACTTCCTTCTGAGGACTCAGTGAAGATGCAGAAGATCTATGTTTTGATAGGATGGATGGTTAGCTTAAATGATTGCTGTACGTTCTGAATAATGTCAGCACCCATTTAGCTTTGAATAGAGAATTCTGGTCCAAGGAAAGAAATGCACCCTTGACACTGGCTAGCCATCTTACAGTGTTGGGTCATAAATACAGTTGGGCCCTTGAGTAAAAACAACCCCAGAAGCAATGACTGCTCACAGTTCTCATTAGTGTCATCAAATGTGGTAGAACTTTATATTGACTAATTTTGTATGCCAAAGGGGGCACAAATTTGAGAACACTCAATTTTTTTTTCTACAAATGCCTTGACGGGATTTTTCTCACTAAGTCCTGAGCCAGATCATATTAAGACAAGCCCAACTTGTCAGGCATGGGAATAATAGTCAAAATAATAGAATATTTGTGAACATAAAATAAAGATGCAACAGATAGCTAAAATTAACAAATAATCTCAGTCATTTTAGTTTAAATCTTTCAGTGAGTCCTTATGGAGAGAAGTGCTATGAGAGAAGGGGGGTTGGAAGGGTGACCCATCCTATCAAGTTAAGTGACAGAGGGCTTCAGTAGAAAGGTTCTTAGGGGCACAGATACAGCCAGCAGAATCTTGTTCTTCTGTTAGATGGCTGAGCTTTAATCTGTGTGTTCTCTTGGTGCCATCCTTGCAGTGTAGCAAAGTGAGAAGTCCCTGTGGAGAACTTGAGCTGTATTCCTGTGATTCTGGAGGCGCGATTGAGGATGGCAGCTCCAGACGCAGAGAACTGCAGATGGAGCAGCTGGGGTGGCAAGGAGAAAGGGGAGGTTTCGCACTACCCTGCCAAGCTAAGCTAGGAGAGCATCAGGAAAACCACCTGTAGAACTAAGGAGTGTTCCAAGAAGAGATCGGCATCTTGTTTCTGGGTTGAATACTGATGTATGGGTCAGACTGCTGGTATACTCTGTACTGATATGAGCTGGCAGGAAGGTAAGGCACAGTGACACCAGGGCAGAACAAAAATCCTGTTGCATGCTGCATTTTTTCAGAAAGTGAAAGTCGCTTAGCAGTCTCCAACTCTTTTTGGCCCCATGGACTGTATAGTCCATGGAATTCTCCAGGCCAGAATACTAGAGTGGGTAGCCTTTCCCTTTTCCAGGGGATCTTCCCAACCCAGGGATCGATCCCAGGTCTCCCACATTGCAGGCAGATTCTTTACCAGCTAAGCCACGGGGAAGCCTTTCAGAAGAGGAATCTAAGATGCAGATTAGCATGTTGGTCACTTAGTAGGGATTGTTTTTGGGAGTAACACCTATGGGAGAAAAAGGGAAGGAGGCAGGACTGGGCATTGCAAACCTGACAAAGGCTTCATCTCTGAAGCTGGAGAGATCATTAAAGTTGTTCTGAGTTGAAATGAAGGGGCTGACCTTTATACCCCTGCACTGACCCAGCATTGGGCAGGCTGTTTCTGAAAAAGGTGAGAATTTGGGCAAGATCATTTTTTTCTCAGATGAGTTAATCCCTAAGGACAGCTGGCAGCTGAGGGCTTTCTTCTGGCTTCATGAAATTGTTGATTTGAAAACTGAGGTCTGGACAGCACATTATGGTGTTCACCATAATAGCTTTTCTTCTTACAGCTTGGTAGTCCTCAGAGCTAAGGAAGGGTATTAGTTAGGGTCCTCCAGAGGAACAGAACAAACAGGATGTATATATGTGTGTGTGTGTGTGTGTGTGTGTGTATACATATACATAGACACAATAGGATATAATTTATATGATATGTAATTATATTTTAATTAGTTGCTATTATATGTTATATGTAATATATATTACATAAGTGTATGCATATAACTATATAAATTATATTTGTATTATATCTATAGCATATTTTATATCTTATATATGGATATATATTGAGAAAGGAGCAGGGAAAGACTGATCTTAAGGAGTTAGCTTTATTCAGTTATTTAAGATACATGAACATAACATCTGATCTACAAACTTAACTTTGGTTAGGATTCATGAACAGACTGTAGACTCAGGAAGAGTCTCAAGTTCAAAGAAACCTTGCTGGCAGTATTCCATTTTGTTCAAGAGAAGCTATGCCAGTGAGTGTGTCAGTTGCTTAGGTGAGGCCCACCCACCCCAGAGGATAATCTGCTTTTCTCCAAGTCTACATGTTTAAATGTTAATCTCACCCAAAAGAAATCTTTACGGAAATACCTAGAATGATGTTTAAGAAAATATATGGTCACCATGGCCCAGTCAAGTTGACATTTAAAATTAAACATTACAAGGGTTCTGGGCTTCCCTGGTGGCTCAGATGGTAAAGAGTCTGCCTGCAGTGTGGGAGACCCAGGTTCGATCCCTGGGTTGGGAAGATCCCCTGGAGAAGGAAATAGCAACCCACTCCTGTGTTTTTGCCTGGAAAATCCCATGGATGGAGGAGCCTGGTAGGCTACAGTCCATGGGGTCACAAAGGGTCAGACACTGCTGAGCAACTACATTTTCTTTTTACAAGGGATCTATACATGGATCATGGCACATTAAGTCTAATAATGTGAAATCTTTGACCTTAATAACATAGTTCCAGAGGTAAAAATTTAAAATTAGTCATATTAGTATAAAATTCTTCAAAATAATATTAAAAACATTGTTTATTATTATGAAAATGAAAGTGAAGTCACTCAGTCGTGTCCGACTCTTTTCTACCCCGTGGACTATAGCCTGTACCAGGCTTCTCCATCCATGGGATTTTCTAGGCAAGAGTACCAAAGTGGGTTGCCATAGTAATAAAAAAGTAGGGCTTCCCTAGTATCTCAGTTGGTAAAGAATCTGCCTGCAGTGCAGGAGACCTGGGTTCAATCCCTGGATTGGGAAGATACATTGGAGAAGGAAATGGCAAACCACTCCAGTATTCTTGTCTGGAATATCCTGTGGACAGAGGAATAATAAATAAGTAATAAAAAAGTAGACAAACTTCAGATATTTGTCTGAAGTAAATCTTCATATTTATACGTGTACCACACCTATCTGTAACCTTTTAGAACATGGGAAAGAAGTTTCCTTTTTGCTGCTGCTGCAGCAGCCATGGATATACTCACTCTTCAGAAGACGTTTGCCTCCAGTGTCTTGCGTTCTGGCAAAAATGTTAGTTGGATCCCAATAAGACCAATGCAGTCTCCAAGGCCAAGTCCCATCAGTAGATCTGGATGCTGACTATGGGTGGGCTGAGCATCTGCTGGCTTGATCTAGAACACCTTGCCTACCTGGAGACCAGGCATGGGGTCACAAGTAGAGAAAANTTTTTGCTGCTGCTGCAGCAGCCATGGATATACTCACTCTTCAGAAGACGTTTGCCTCCAGTGTCTTGCGTTCTGGGCAAAAATGTTGGTTGGATCCCGATAAGACCAATGCAGTCTCCAAGGCCAAGTCCCATCAGCAGATCTGGATGCTGACTATGAGTGGGCTGAGCATCTGCTGGCTTGATCTAGAACACCTTGCCTGCCTGGAGACCAGGCATAGGGTCACAAGTAGAGAAAGGGTCCTGCCAGTGCTGGGGTGCCTGAGAAGGTACCCCAGACGAGGAGGATGGCAACTCTGCTTCTCAGAAGATTTTGTGACTATAGGANCATCAGCAGATCTGGATGCTGACTATGAGTGGGCTGAGCATCTGCTGGCTTGATCTAGAACACCTTGCCTGCCTGGAGACCAGGCATGGGGTCACAAGTAGAGAAAAGGTCCTGCCAGTGCTGGGGTGCCTGAGAAGGTACCCCAGACGAGGAGGATGGCAACTCTGCTTCTCAGAAGATTTTGTGACTATAGGATAATTTACTACCACCTGTGTCAGTCTGTACTTAAGGTGAATGGAAATGTATTTGACCCAGGGTGTTCTCTTGAACATGTCCAGAAGCTGAGGCCAATAAAAGTCCATAAGAAGCTCCTGGCTGACCAGGCTGAGGCTCTCCGGTCTCAGACCAAAGAAGCACACTTGGGAAGATAGCTCCAGGCCAAGAAGGAGGAAATCAAAACTTGATTTAGTGACACAATGCCATTTGCAGCAGCATGGATGGACCTAAAATAATGACACTAAATAAATAAGCCAGTGGAAAATATCATATGACATCACTTATATGTGGAATCTTTGAATAAAAGACACCAGTGAAGTTATTTATACAGACATAGATTACCAAAGAGGAAAGTGGAAGAAGGGGAAATTAGGAGTTTGGGATTAATTGAGATAAAATAGATATACAATTTAGATAATCAACAAGGGCATACTGTATAGCACAGGGAACTATACTCGATATCTTGTAACAACCTATAATGGAAAAGAGTCTAGGAGAATATATACATGTTTATAAATAACGTATATTTGACCACTTTGCTCGTCACAACCTTATAAATTAACTATACTTCAATTATAAAAAATAACCCCCTATTCAAGGCAGAAAATACCAAGAAATAAAGCTCCCCATCTTTCAGCAATTTCACATAGATCAATCATTCAACTAAAAATAAAACCCTTATCTGCTCCTCTCTCCAAAAAAATTGAAAGAGAGGAAATATGGAAAGAATGCTTTAACCTTTAAAAGATGTTTGTAATGGTCCATTAGTCGCTGTACAGGTACTAATGCTTTCTCTCTGTGACAGGTGCTTAGGGCATCACTGTGGATTGAATCCAGTATGAGAGCTCTAAAAAGAGCAAGGTCCAGGGCTTCTAGCCAGAGACTCAGAGATATTATTAGTACACATGCTCTCTCTACCATCCACCCCCTTTTTGGCTAAGATTCCATGTATATGCAAATTATACACCCCTAATATGTTAACACTGTAGTGTACTGGTCCTCATTAGGAAGTCTTTTGAGTAGATACTAACAAGGTGCTATTGCCAGAAGTGAGATTTTGATTCTTAATTCAGAGAAGGCACTGGCACCCCACTCCAGTACTCTGCCTGGAAAACCCCACGGGTGGAGGAGCCTGGTGGGCTGCAGTCCATGGGGTCGCTAAGAGTTGGACACGGCTGAGCAACTTCACTTTCCCTTTTCACTTTCACCCATTGGAGAAGGAAATGGCAACCCACTCCAGTGTTCTTGCCTAGAGAATCCCAGGGACGCAGGAGCCTGGTGGGCTGCCGTCTATGGAGTTGCTAAGAGTCGGACACGGCTGAGCAACTTCACTTTCACTTTTCATTTTCACGCATTGAAGAAGGAAATGGCACCCACTCCAGTGTTCTTGCCTGGAGAATCCCAGGGACGGTGGAGCCTGATGGGCTGCCGTCTGTGGGGTTGCACAGAGTCGGACACGACTGAAGCAACTTAGCCGCAGCAGCAGCAGCAGCAGCATGCACACAAATGAGCAGACACATAGGTATAAGTGTTCTGTGTAAAAATAGCACGGGTAAAAGGGAACCAAATCTGAGACATCTTAGTAATTTCGAGCCATTTTGAGACTTGCTTAAACACTGTTGGCTAGCAAGGGTATTCTTGTGGCAAAAGGCAGAAGTTGTGAAGCGGGATTACAAAGATATGCATCTTTTAGAACCTGGCAGGTATTTCCTAAGACAATATCTTATTTCCTAAATGCTACTGAAAATATTCAGAAATATGGTAGGGAATAAACTTATAATAGCCAGATCCAGGTCTAAACCCAAATTAGAGGGATGAATGAAGGTTATCTTCAGGAAGGAAGATTTTAGATAATGTTTGGTATGATCAAGAGGATACATAATTTTAGTGTTTTGGTAAAGTCTTCACCAAAAAAAGTTTTAAAAAGGAAAAAAAAAAATCCCAGTCTTTACAAGGAAATTGTGGTAAAAAGTATAAAACAAAATTACAGGATGGTTTTAACTTAGGTTTTTATTTCTCTCTATGTTAAATTATACTAAACTGCTATGTGGAGGGAAAAAAAATTGTAACCATAACTAAAATCACTGTGAAACTTTTTAAGTGAAGTAAAAATAATGAAATTACAGATGTTTTAATGAATGTCATGAAGATATTATAAGATGGTGTTTTTTTTCAATGATGGAGATACTGTAGGTAACAGAATTTTATGATGCCTATAGAAGAGGAAAACCTAGAGGGAAATATAGGGGAGTTTCTTTCTTAAAATGAATTTGTAGAAAGTCAAGATATATAATTTTGATAAAGTAAGAAACAGATTCAAGTATTGCATTGAATCGTTATCCTTGAAAGGTAAAACAGAGACTAGAACGCTAGCATATTTAGTTACTGCGACATAATGCTGAGCAGCTGTTTTATATGAGACGTGTTCTTCGGCATTTCCTTCCATTCTATTTTTTCACCTGCTCATTCTCCAGTTTGATAAGGAGTTTAGCTCATTTCTTGATTGTCCTTTGAGTCATTCATCCACTTCACTGAATCTGAGAGATCCCATGAGTTAGATAATTACAAATAGAGGTGTTGAACTAATCCTAAATTACATATTCTCTGGAAAAAATTACCCCTTCCAGTTCTAATAGTCAGTGCTTGGTTTTATCAGGAAAGTAACTTTTAGAGTTATTGAGGACAGCATTTTGTTTCCTGACTAGTTGAATGAGAGAAAAATATTGAAGATTCACACATCCTTTCATTCTGGTACTGATGGAAACCTAGTGGAATATCCACAGTGTTTCCTATTTTTGAGTGAAATAGTTGAAAGAGTGAAACTGTAACGAGTTGAGCCTTCAAACTTCAAATATTTATAGAGAGGAATGGATTTTGTAAAAAAATTTCCTTTTTTCTTTTTTAATAGATGTATGATTCCTTCTCAATATTGGTGACCTTGATTGCCTGGTCACTTGCCAAAGGACTCTAGAGTATTACCGGGTCCCGGTCTTTGAAGTAAAAGACAGATAGCAAGGGTCAAGGAATTTTAGGTGGGGATTTTAGGTTTTAGTAGGGGAAAAAAGTAGAATAATGGAAATAAATAGGAGCTTGAGAGATTCATCTATCAACTCATTATTTTGAAAAACTTATTGTGCAGTGGCTGCAAACATTTCCCACACGATTAGGCTTTAGCAAAAGGGTTTTGTTTACTTTGGGTAATGCTAATCACGTTTTTTGTGGCTTAATATTAGCCAGTGAAGTTGATTTTTTTTTCCAAAGAAAGACTGTGTAAAACAAAGGAATAAAGTTAAAATGTCTTTATTTTTCAACTAAAAATTCATGATTGATAACTTGAATCAACATTGGAATCAAAGTATGAAGTGTCAAGTAGCACGGAAAGCATGGAAATTTATGGGTACTATTCTAAATAACTATCAGGGCGGATTGCCAATCTCCATTATGGAAGTAAATTAACAGGGATGTTTTGGCTGAAACATTGAAGAGGGATGTTGAATTCTGTTGTGCAAAAAATATCCCTTTTAGTTCCAGTTGGATGTGTTTGGCAACTTCTCCCATGTGTGTTGGTTTAATACACAATACCTCACATAGCCATCTGGTCTTTACCAAGAGGAAAGAGAAAATTACCTACAATTTAAAGAGGTTCATTCTTTGTCAGGTAGAGATCTTTCTGGACTCTGATGACTCAAAATTCCTTTCCCTTTCTTTTTTACCCTAAATCTCACAACCGCTCTTATAATTCAAGCTGTATAAATGTGTATATGTGTGTGTGTATACATACATGTGCTGATTGTGTGTCTCTGAAGGACAGTTGGGCTTATCTTTTTTCAAGAAATAGAAATTTTATTTTGAGAGTTTTAAGATTTTTTCAATATTGTCACACTGTGTATGTGCAGAAAGCTTCAGTGCATTTTGTTTTTAACTGGATGTGTTCTGGACATTTTAATTTCCTCTTAAAGTCTATCTTGTTTCAAAAAGAGAAATATTTCTGTAAAGTGTTTTTTTCATATTATATCATTTGGTTTATTAGACTTTTATCCTTTCCTTCAGAGTCAGAATTTGAAGGTTGGTTACAGAATTTTAGATTTTACAAATGAGTAAAATCAAAGACTTTGACTCTTTTTTTCAAATTTTGCCAGTTGAAGTTTTGACTCAATGGTTTTAGGACAAATTGTGAAGGGCAACTTAAGATGCAAAAAGATACCACAGCTCTTGAACTGTCTAATCATTAGAAAAGTGAGCTTCAAATGATTAACTGAATTGTCTTTATACTTCATGCTCCAAATTAGTAGTGTGGTAGTTGGGTCATGCAGGTCACATTGAAAATTAAGGGTGATCTTTCCTAAGAAAAGCAATTTGGTAATGTAATTGTATTTGTGATATCGCAAATACGACTTGTTTATTTTTAAGATATTTTAGTCTTATTGGAATATAGCTGATTTATAATGTTGTGTTTCTGCTGTATAGCAAAGTGACTCATACACACACACACACACACACACACACTCGTTCTTTTTTAGATTCTTTTTTCATACAGATATCATGGTATACAGAAGATCCTTTTGGTTGTCTTATATACTGTATCTTGTATACAGTAGGGCATGTGTGTGTTCATTCCCAAGCTCCTGATTTATCCCTCCTCCTCACATTTCCCCTTTGGTAACTATAATTTTGTTTTCAATATCTGTAAGTCTGATTCTGTTTTGTAAAAATAAGATCATCTTTTTTGGTAAAATTAGATTTCACACGAGTGCCATCATACGATATGTTTCTTTATCTGTCTGGCTCGCTTCACTCAGTTTGATAGGCCCATCCGTGTNTATTTAGCTCAATGAGAAGTCTCACATCTCTTTTCATTTGCATGCACTTTTCAGAGGAATGAGAAGTACACTTTCAAAATGCCAGGTTTAATAACATTCTATATCAGTTATGCATATAGTTAACAGTTTTGTAGCTGCTCCTCAGTTGGTGGGGATGAAGTGAGTGAAGTGTGTGGTTTAATGCCATATTATACTATCATTCCCAAGCTATTTTTATTTACTTCTGAGAGATCATAAAAATATCAATTTCCTTTCCTCCTTCATATCTTTTAAAGGTAGCGTATCTTTTTAACTTCTCTTCTGAGAGAACCCTTTACCTCCTGGGACTCTTGTATCTGTTGTCCATAAAGGCACTGCTAAGTGATGAATAAATTCATGACATTCAAGGAGGAGCATGTATTTAGGTCAGACATTTCCACAGAAGTTGAGTCCAAGTGCATTCGTGACTTCAATGAAATTGCTCTTTGATTTTCTTTGAATAAATAATCAGCTACAATTAAGATGTTTTGCCAGCTAAAATTAGTCATGCTTTAATGAAGCATAACTCCAAATATGCTGAAATATTTGATTTTCACTCTGCTATGTATAAGACATGATCCTGTACACTGGGTCAAAGAGAAAGGGATAAAAAGATGTAAAAGACACAGTTTTTCCCATGAGGTGATTACAGCAGAGCCAGTTTGATTATTGGAAAGAACCATGATTGGGAGTTGGGATATTCTAGTCTTGGGTTGCGGAATTAAATTGATATGGTTTATAAACCATAGCTGGTCATTTAATTTGAGTTTCAATGACTTACTTGTTAAATGTCAGGATTTGACCAAGGGATTACTTAAAACAATTTGGTTCTCTTAGGTCTATTTTATACTTTTTTGGAACCTTGGTTTGTAAATTTTAGGTTTATATTTAAATGATAAATCAGGTTGAATGTTTATTTTATTAGTATTCTGGAAACCATAAAACAAAAGATTTGTAATTGTGTTTTACATGTGAATGTATTATAATTATCTGCATGAACACTGTTAGAATTAAAATTATAGTGATGAACAGTAATCATGAGGTTGAACAAAACAAAACAACCAAGTTACATAAATACAATTTCATACATGTAAAATGGAAAAGATTATGAAAACATCCAAAACAACATAAAATTTAGGTATGTGCTTATATGTGGTATGATAATAAAAGGAATGATGAGTAAGCAAATCAATATAATGGTTACCTTTGCTGAAAGAGAAGCAAGGAAAAGAAGGGTGGCTTCAGAATAGGGATACATTGGTTTCTAAAGTATTTTGACATTCTGTTTGTTAAACCAAGTTCATAATACATGTGTTAATTGCTACTGCCATCTTCTATCTGCAGATAGAAGGGTGATTCCCTGGTGACTCAGATTGTAAAGAGTCTGCCTACAGTGTGGGAGACCCTAGTTCTATCTCTGGGTCAGGAAGATCCTCTGGAGAAGGAAATGGCAACCCACTCCAGTGCTCTTGCCTGGAAAATCCCATGGATGGAGAAGCCTGACAGGCCACCATCTATGAGACCCCAAAGAGTTGGACATGACTGAGCAACTTCACCTCTTCTATCTGCATTATACTATTATTTTTTATGTTAGAAATAGTTCATAATAAATCTAGGAGTGGATCATCTACCTACTGCAAAGCAAATTGTTAAAATTATTTTGTAGGGCAATTCAGCAATATTTTATGAAGCTAAGTGCAGCAGTTACACTTAAATGTGTACAATTAGAGCAGTGCTTTTTGTATTTGTTTTAATCCAGGGATGATTTTACCTCCCAGGGGATATTTGACAACATCTGGAGACATTTTTGTTGATCATAAAATAAGGATTACCATTGACTTGTAGTGGGTAAAGACGAGGGATGCTACTAAATATCCTACAATGCACAGGGCAGTTCCTCACTTCTGACTTTAGCAACAATTATCCTGCTCCAGATGTCAAAGTCGAGAAACCCTATCCTAGAGCATTGCACATCCATGTATACAAAAAAGAATATTTAAGTATGTTCATTGCAAGGTTTATCAGTTCAGTTGCTCAGTCATGTCCGACTCTTTGCAACCCCAAGAATTGCAGCACGCCAGGTTTCCCTGTCCATCACCAACTCCTAGAGTTCACTCATACTTATGTCCATTGAGTCGGTGATACCATCCACCCATCTCATCCTCTGTTGTCCCCTTCTCCTGCCCTCAATCCCTCCCAGAATCAGGGTCTTTTCCAATGAGTCAACTCTTCACATGAGGTGGCCAAAGTATTGGAGTTTCAGCTTCAGCAACAGTCCTTCATAAGAACATCCAGGACCCATCTCCTTTAGAATGGATTGGTTGGATCTCCTTGCAGTCCTAAGGACTCTCAAGAGTCTTCTCCAACACCACAGTTCAAAAGCATCGATTCTTTGGCACTCAGCCTTCACAGTCCAACTATCACATCCATACATGACCACTGGAAAAACCATAGTCTTGACTAGATGGACCGTTGTTGGCAAAGTAATAGCTCTGCTTTTGAATATGCTGTCTAACTTGGTCAAAACTTTCCTTCCAAGGAGTGTCTTTTAAATTCATAGTGGCAATCACCATCTGCAGTGATTTTGGAGACCAAAAAATAAAAGTCTGACACTATTTCCACTGTTTCCCCATCTATTTGCCATGAAGTGATGGGACCAGATGCCA